>JAYDZE010315382.1:0-37264 GCA_034509125.1 Monilaria moniliformis | reverse complement strand
CCCCCCCCCCCCCCCCCCCCCCCAAATCAGCCGCTGACTATTACCTATTTTCACAATATAATTCATTGCACCAAAAGCACTACAAATGACTTTAGTCTTGTCAGAGATGTATCCGAGCTGTCTAAGACAATAAGATGGATTTTTATTATACAAAATAGACCAATTATAAGAGTTAGAGGTAAGAAAATAAAAGAGTCAATGATGCTTTAATTATTTAAATAAGAGCTCAAGTACAAGACCAATCTATATTAAATCAAATAATAAATATTATTCAACCTGGTGGGTTGATTTATATTTGAGGTGTGAGTTTATTACATATCACATTTTAAATGCCTAAGATGAAAAATAAAAAGCTGCATTTTCAGTCAAAATGAGCAGCCCAAAATAAAGAGTTTTTGGAGTTACTTTTTGGTGTGATGTAAGAGACTTTTGAAATTCAAGTGTTTAGGAGTTACATTTTAGTTATTATGAATCTTTTTATGAGTCTTAAGTGTGTGAGGTTCATAAGAATCTTTTATATCTAATAAATACACTTGTAATCATATGTTTTCTCACTTGTTTTAGAACTTACAAAGACACTTGAGGAAAGTCTTGTGGCGTTCAACCATACTGAGGTTCTTGGCTAATTTTATAGCCAACAGGTTGAGGTTTCTATGCTCTTAGTGTGATCAAATTGGATTCTCGATTTAGGAAGTCCGCTGCCTAACTCATATATGTGGGGTTCTTAGATCATTATATCCAATGGGCCCTTCGTTCATAACAATATGTATTATTTTTGGTATTGATCGAAATTTTATCTTTTCATTCCTTTTATTTCCATGTTTATATACAAAAAAGAAGTAAAAAAAAAATGGAGAGAAAAATGAAAAAAAAAATCCAGCAACTTTTCTTTATCTTATATTTTTCATCTTCATTATGTTATTGTTGCTTAGAAAAAAATTTCAGTTCTATAGTTGTCAAATACTACTGCATTGTCATAGTCCATTGAAACTACATCATATTCCTTATCCAATTCCTTATTCTTCTTTCATTCAAGGGTTGAAGTTTAATGAATGCCACAATTCTTGTTTTTTCTTGTTTTGTTCTTATGCTTGCGAATTCTTTGCAAGAGAGAATTGAATAGCAAAAGACTTTAGCGGTGAGCTTATTTAAGGGAAGTAAAAGCCAATGAATGATATATGAGTATTTGTGTGAAAATTATTTTTTTGCGATACATGAGTGAATTGTGATGATTAAAAATACAACTAACAATCCAAATCAAACCGAATTTGTGTTGCAAGCAATGCAACAAAAATTTGCAAGGTTTGGAAATATTATGGAAAGTGTAACGTATCGCTTGGAGATGTTGGAATTTCAAGCAACACGAAGGCATGATGAGGAAAGGGAGAGCGAATGAGAGGATGATGTTGTATCCATGCATCAAAATCAAATGCGAAGATGAGGTAGAAGAAGGCAACAAAATGAAGGTGATGGTGTCTTGAGAAGCATCAAATTAAAGATCCCAACATTTCAAGGAATGAGCGATGTTGATGTTTATTTGAAGTGGGAAGGAAATATGGAACTAATCTTTGAGTCTCACAACTATTTAGAGAAAAAGAAGGTTAGACTTGCTACAAATGAAAATAGTTTGGTGGGATCAATTAACAACAAATAGAAGACTATGAAGAGAGACCAATCTCAACATGAGGAGAAATGAAAAACATAATGTGTACGAGATTTGTACCTTCTCATTATTTTGGTTAATTACATCAAAAACTACAATCTATGAATCAAGGTACTAAATCTGTTGATAAGTACTACAAAGAGATAGATATTGCCATGATTAGCGCAAATGTTGAAGAAGACAGAGAAACAATCATGGCTCAATGTGGGCTGAATAGGTAGATTGCAAACGTCGTAGGCTTTTAACACTATGCGGAGTTGGAGGATATGGTTCACATGGCAATGACGGTTGAGCAACAATTTAAGAAGAATGGAACCTTCCAAAAGAAATTTCCAACAAGTTCTCAATCCTCAAAGCCGAAGGAGTAGACGAAACTTCGTCTAAATCCAATTTTGGGGCAGCCTCTAAACCTCAAAATGAAGTGTCAAAATCCAAATCCAATGAAGTTGAAAAGGACAAATGTATTTATACTTCTATTTCTGTAGACTGAATGGTGGTCAGGTCATCACTAGAGGTCTTTTAGTCGGTGTTTTGTAGAAGAAAATTAAATTTCACAACCTATATAGACTTAGACAATCTATTGTGATCAAAAGTTACAGTGTCAGTCTAAATGTTTACTAACCTTGTTAAACAAATGACACTGGTGTAGTATAGCATTGAATGGATTCACGTTGAGAAGTCTTTCTTGCTGATTATTGAAAGACGAGGTCTCGATGATTATTTGTTTCTTAATTTTTGTATATAGCATTAAGCGTACAATATTGATTATGCACTGCTTTGACTTATCAAAAGGTGCGGGTTTTTCATAACCAAAGAATCCTGATATCTTGGGCAGTGATAATTAATACCTAGCGGTGCTAGGATTGTTGTTGCATTGAATCGTATCCCGGGAGAGTTCGGGTTGATAATATCCCAAAGAGGTGTCCAGAAAAAGTTTTATTATACATAAGCCCAACCAACTTGGAATATATTCCAAAGTACAATAAATAAAGTATTTTAAATAAACCATTTGTGGTAAAAGATATTAATTAATTAAACTCAATAGCATGTTTAAATTAAATTAATGGATATTAGAATCTTAAATAAGGGAAATAAATTAATTAAAAGGAAGCCCAGATTATTGTAATTTGAATTTGGATGGGTAAGTCAATATTAATTTCTATAGTGATCCAAATTAATATTCTATTAGGTTTATATTAAATTGAGGCTCAATTTAATTAGTTAAGGTCCAATGGGGAGGCCCAGTTCAAATATCATTGAATCTCTAACATAGCCCATTTATATTATGTAAATAGGAGAGAATAAGAAGAAAAACTACTACTACACACACACTCGCACACCACACACAGAGCACATGTTCTCTCTCTCTCTATGTGTTCTCTGTATTTTTCTCTGTTCTTCTCTAGCCTAATGGTTTGATAGTATTTGTCCACACCGATATTCAAACTTAGAATTGGGAATAGGTTAGAAGATCTAAGATAGATATTCAAGATCTACACGTGAAGAAAGAGCGAGCAATCTTCTGATCTTTGGAGATCAATTCACTAGTAAGTACTTCAGATCTGTAGTATGCATGTTTTAAAATTTAATTTCTAAATTGCATGCTTTTATTTGCATTCTAATTAGTAGGATTTAATTTAAATACATGTGGTAGAATTCTCTATATTATCATAAATTGATCCTGGGTAAGGGGAATTCATTCATTGGAATGTAATCCCCATCACGCTAGGCCGTGCGCCTTCTTCATTCGTTGCGGATGCTTTAACCTTTAATGAAGGTTATTTAAACGATTTTTTTTATGTTTTTTTTTTCGTGATTCCATTTAAGTTTTAAAGAAGATATGTATATTTAAAATTAAGTAATTAGGATGTTACAAGTCTAACTATAATACAATACAAAAAATATATTCTACAAGTCAACTTATGCAAATGGAATATTTTTTCAAGTTTTTTTTGCAAGTACATAATAAAAATAAGTTGTCACATTATTCCCAAGTTATTATAAATAAAAGTGGAAATAGGGGAAAAGAGACCACTCTCATAAAAGTAGAAGTTTTTTATCTTCATCCATAAAAATATGAGTTCTCTATACCATTTTGCTTTAAAAGATGAAGGTAACCCCTTCATATGGTCGAAAAAGTTGTTGAAGCTGACATGACTTACTTTTTACCTTTTATTTAAATTCATTCAATCGTCATCTTCATAAGACAAACCAAAAATAAAATAAATAGAAAAAAGAATAACAACCAACTCACAAATACTGCATTCAGTTTTCATGTAAAATGGTAGTTGTTCATGCCTTTAAAACTTATAACTTCAACCAACTTCATTATATGTACACTCGTGACATAAACATCAACTTACTTGAAAAATCATAAAGATATCATAAACTTCTTTGAAGCCCACGATCCTAGCCCCCCAATCATATTCTAAAGCACTAATGGTACTCACAATCGTTGCCACGATAGTTGCCCACGATTGTAGTCCATGCAAACGATTGTTGTAAACGGTCGTGTAAAGCTCATTGTAGTGGTCAAAATCGTGGACGGATTTCGTGGACAACGATCGTGGACCACGACCGGGTCCATGATCGTCGTCCACAATCACGATTGAGCCACGATCGAGGGATATGGTGGTAAGAACTATTGTGGCAGGTTGTAATTAGTGAAAGATCGTAGCTCACTGTCGTGAGTGAGTCATCTATCTCAAACAAAAATATTATTTTTGTGTATTTTCGTCAACCTATGTCCAATTCCATTATATTTTTATTGCATTTCATTGTATTGATTGTGATTGTGATTGCGATTGTGTTCATTGTGATCGCGGTTGTGTTTAATTAGCATTATGTACTATCGTATATTAGAGAAAAAAGAAATAATTTCATTTCATTTTATTCAAGAAGAAAATTACATAATACAAATACAAATACAAATATAAATACAAATATAAATACAATATACAAATATGATCTCCTACAACCACAAGATCTAGTTAGTAGCCAAGACACCAAATATGACAGAATTAGTTAGTAGCCAAGACCATGTCCATGTTGTCAGAATAGCACTAAGAGAACCACATATGACTTGGCTAGAATATAATTCACCAAAGAACTCCAAGATCCTTCATAGCGCGAAACCATGATTCGCTCCACGTTTAGTTGATCTAGGGATTGATAGTATGGACCCAGAATCAGAAGAATACTCAAACATCAAAATCAAATCGAAGGATGCAAAGTGATTTTGTGCATAAATCTATATATACAAATAACAAATATATAAGCTTTTTAATGGTACGATAAGTGCATAAGTTTCTTAAGCGAGCGTTCTATTAAAAAGCTTATAAGACCGTTCTATGTATATATAGATTTTTGCCTATGAACAATTTTTCTTGTTCACAAGCTCACGCTCCATTCTCCGACATGACCATTGGAATAAGAGAAAAAATTAAACAATTCTTCTGGTTCTACATTGAGTTTGTTGGCAATTCGGTGGAAGCGTGAAGTTGTCACAACGGAGAGGCGTCTCCAATGAAAAAGGTGACTAAATCATCATTCGTCCTATCTTTAAAAAACTTATAGATACGTTGGAGCCGACGGCAGTGGGGTCGCGGCTGTGGGGTCGATGAGTGTGGGGCCAAAAGATGTAGGTGTCATCTAGTCTACCATTGTAAGAGAGTGAAGAGATGGCAGTGCAAACTAGGTTCAGAGGGAAGGGGGTAGTGAGAGTGTTTAAATAGTGGGGCGGCGATGCAAATTAAGTTGGAAACTAAAGGAAATGGTGAGGGTATTCATAGAGAGTTAGGCGGCGACGCGAATTGGGGTTGAGAGTATAGATAGGTTAGTGAGAACCACGATCAAGGGACACGTTCATGATCCACGACAGAAGGACACCATCCTGACAACCATCCTGGCACGCTATCTTTAGTGAGATATCGTGGCTCACTATCGTGAGTGAGCCCTCCATCGTGGCAGACTGTCGTTAGTGAGACATCGTGGCTCACTGTCTTGAGTAAGCCCTCCATTTTTTTTGCCACGATCGAGGAACACTTCGTGAGCCACGATGGTACCCACGACCGTGAATGATCAACCATGCTTGAGAAATCGTGATTGAGCCACGATCGTGGGTGCGTGATCGTGGTTGCAAGATTGTGGAGGTGCATGATTGTGGACGCCTATCGTGGGATACAATTATAGCTCTTGGTTATCGCCCACGATGGCAACCACGACCGTATTCAACGACCGTAAGTGATCAACCTTGCTTGATGAATTGTGATTGAGCACGATCGTAGGTGCATGATCGTAGATTGTGGGGGTGCATGATCGTAGGTGCCATCGTGGCTATAATTGTGGCTCAAGTTATCACCCACGATGGCCACAACTATCATGGCCTTAAGAAGTATACAAGTTTTCCGTTGTATCTAGCATCTTTAATTCGTATCTTACATATTATTATGGAATATGGTCGAATATTTTACAATATATATATATATATATATTTCTAACAAATCATTCAATAATTATAAGTGACCATACAATAAGTTATGCGTAGTGGCAAGATAGAGTACATATCATCATCATCGTCATTAGTGTAAGTAATGGACTATGATCAAATATTTTCTAACATATATAATGTCTAACAAGTTATTGTAAGTCTATACGTGATTTTACACTAAAAGTGGTGTGTGCTATTAAGATTCTAAAATATGAGTACATATTATCCTTCATTTGTGTAAGTTTGGTTTGGATATATCGTTATGTGAATCACTTTATGATCCTTTAAAAATAGTTTGGGATGTTTTTTTTGTTTAGTAATGCAGCATAAACAATTAAGTATTCATAAAAACACCACCTAACTACACACGACTATTTAAAAGTTACAAACTATAATTTATTTTTAAAGCCACGATGGTTGAAGACGATCATGGGTGCCATCGTGGGTTTCAATCGTGGCTCACAGTTATCACCCACGATGTCAGCCACGATGGCCACAACCATCGCGATCTTAAGAAGTATACAAGTTTTCCACTGTATCTCGCATTTTTAATCCGTATTTACATATTATTATGGAATATGGTCGGATATTTTACAATATATATTTACTTCTAACTAATCATTCAATGATTATAAGTGATCACGCACCCATGATTGTGATTAATCATACACCCCACGATCATGCACCTACGATAGCACACCCATGATCGTGCTCAATCATGATTCATCAAGTATGGTTGATCACTCACGGTCGTTGAATACGGTCGTGGGTGTTATCGTGGGCGATAACTGTGAGCCACAACCGTAGTCCACGATGGCACACACAATCATGCACTCCATGACCATGCAACCACAATCACGCACTCCCTCAAATGATTGTAAGTTGATCACGCACTCACGATCATTCTCAATCATGCATCATCATGCACCTACAATAACACACCTACCATCGTGTTCAATCACGATCCATCAAGCATGTTTGATCACTCATGGTCGTTGAACACGATCGTGCGTGCCATCGTTGGCAATAACCGTGAGCCACGACTGTAGCCTATAATTGAACCCACAATCATGCACCCTCATGATCATGCACCCACGATCATGCACCCCTATGATCATGCACCCACGATCATGCACTCACGATCGTGAGTACCATCGTGGCTCACAAAGTGTTCTCAATCATGGCTAACGATAGAGGGCTCGCTCACGACAGTGAGCCACGATGTCTCACTAACGACAGCCTGCCACGATAGTTAACACGATTGTGGCTCACGAACGTGTCCCTCGATCGTGGTTCTCACTAACCCCACTTTTCTCTCAACCCTAATTCATGTCGCCGCCTCACTCTCTATAAGTAATAATCAATCATAATCTCACTACTCCTTTCATTTCCAACCTAATTTGCGTCGCCGCCTCACTATCTAAGCACTCTCACTACCCTATTCCCTCTCAACCTAATTTGTGCCGCCGTCTCCTTACTCTCTTATGGTGGTAGACCAGATGACGCCCACGTCTTTCAGCTCCATACCCATCGGCCTCATAGTCGCGACCCCACCCTCCAACATATCTATAAGCTTTTTAAGAACGAGCACTTTGGTCTCTAGTGTGACCTTTGATCGAGCATCTGAGATTAACTCCAGTGTGGCCTCTGCTTTTGCAATCAATATCTACCAGGCATTTTTGCTGTTTCTGATTCTGCTAATGGTGGAAGGCAGTTTCGCGCTATGAAGGATATTGGAGTTCATTGGTATTCTATATCCAAGATGTATTGCTCTTTGTGGTATGCTGGCAACATGGACATGGTTTTGGCTACTAGATCTTGTGTTTATAGAAGATTGTATGTATAGAAGATTGTATTTGTATTTATGTATGTAAATTTCTTGAATGAAATTATTTCTTTTTTTCAACTAATTTTACGTAATGCAAAATTACACAATGATGAATACAGTCACAATGAATACAATGAATGAATGAATACGCAATAAAAACACAATGATCTAGGGACACAATCGGAAACACGATCTTGGACACGATTGGGAGCCACGGTCTACGATCTTGGTCCGCAATCGCGGTCGCAGTCGAGGGACACGTTCGTGATCCCTCGATCGTGTCTCTCTATCGTGAACACGATCATTTGCCACTAGATCGAACTTTACACGATCGTCGATAACGATAGTTGTCGTGTCCTACGGTTTTTAGGCAATGGTCATTGACAACAGTGGAAGAGCAACTATTGTGAGGATCATAGACTTTAGTAGTTCTAAAAAATCAAATTTCGTGACCATCCGATCATGGTCAACAATCGTTGGAAATGTTTGATGACCACCACCGTGGCCCGTGTTCGATCGTGAGCATCGAATGTGACTTAGCCACCGTTGTGAGTGAGTTGTCAGTCACGATAGTGGAACCAATTCTTTTTGTTTTTTTAGAATTGACTGTGTTTTTTCATTCAAAAAAAGAATATCTCTATTTAATTTACTCTCTTTCTTAAAATGATAAATTATTTAATTAAAATGATATTGAAAACTCCTATAGATAAAGTTATATAATTTATAGCGTAGTATATTTTGGCCTACGGTACTTAAATAAAAAATAGCATCTGTTGACAGGTGTTGCAGTTGATATCCAAATTACATGGAAGCTTGTCTCCTCTCTTCCAACCCAGAAATCCTATAAATAAACATTTCTCAAAAATCTCCAAAACAGAAATCCTCAATTTGAATCCCATTCCGTTTCACTCCCACTTTCCCAAAAAAGCGAGAGAGAGAGAGAGAGAGAGAGGAGAGAGAGAACCGAGACGCAGGAAATGGCGGAGCTCAAGGAGACTTTCCCGTGCGTGCCGTCGACGGAGCGCGGCCGCGGCATCCTGATATCAGGTGATCCGAAATCGAATTCAATCCTCTACTGCAATGGCCGATCCGTGATGATTCGCTATCTCGACCGCCCGCTCGAGGTCAAGGTTTACGGCGAGCACATGTACCCCGCCACCGTGGCGCGCTACTCGCCCAACGGCGAGTGGATCGCGTCGGGCGACGTGTCCGGCACCGTGCGGATCTGGGGGACGCACAACGATTTCGTGCTGAAGAAGGAGTACCGCGTCCTCTCGGGGCGGATAGATGATCTGCAGTGGTCTGCCGATGGCGAGCGCATTGTCGCCTCCGGCGACGGCAAGGGGACGTCCTTCCTTCGCGCATTTGTGTAAGCTTCTGTTCCTAAAATGTGGTTTGTATTTTTTGAATCGGATGTTTTTATTTGAATGTGCGCGAACTTTATGATTGAAAATGAAAAGATGAAGAATAATAACAGATAAGCTAATGGTTCTGATGAATTGAACATTGTTTCTAGAGATTCTAAAAAATTGCAACAATTGCATTGGAGTAGTGCACATATCTAATTAAGTGGGGGTACGACATATATTGGATGCTGTTAAAACTTAGTTGCATATGTGTGTTCTTGGAGATAATCTCTGTAGATATTAAGGTGTGAAATTGGCTAAAGCAGTTCATGAATCACAACGAACTATTGGCATTGGATTTTGGAAGTCTGTTGGATTAAGATGAGGTAGCTGCAGAGGAAAGTGAGTTTCTTTTTCAGTTTTTTCACACCAGAGATATGTCTACTGGAGGGCAATTCGACAACCAGCTTCGTAAGGTGATTCAGCTTTGAGGAGACAAACCACATGTTTTCCTCCTAAAGAATCAGCCAATTAGCTGTCCTCTACTTTTAACCAAGCAAATATGCAATAGGGGGTCTACCTTTCATTTGTTTCCTCATTCCTGTTACCGTGAGGGATATGAGCTTTTTATATTATGAGATTTAACTGTGATATTTTACAAGTACTTATTTCGAGAACATAGTTTGAGCTGGTATTTTATCATAACAATTAAGTCAAGCTGTTTCTGTATCACTTCTGAGCTGATGCTCTGGTTTTGAAATTGCTGAGATTAGAGCAATAAGACTTTGTTTTAAGCTTCTATATTCTCAACCATTTATAGATGCTTTTCAAATGGCTTCTATCACTATCTATATGTATGTATATATTAGATAAAAGAGCTCTCTGATGATCACTGCTTATCTTTTTTAAACAGATCAAGATGATAATTCAACCAAACCAGGAACTTATAATTCATTTTGTCCTTTAAACATTACAAAACTGTTTTAATTTCTGGATCTAGAGCAGACATTTGTACAAAAGTTTCCACTCTCTGCGGGAATCATCTTATTTCAAGTTTACTGGTGATTGATGTATTCTATATGTTACCAATAATACTTCAGGAAGTTATAGGTATAGGGAGATAGGTTTTCCAGTAATAGTGAGACATCTGTGTTTAATTCATCATGGCTAGAAAGGTGGTAGAATAATTATAGCATACGCAGTAAAAACTCTTTTCATAAAAACCTAACTCATGGTATGTCTTTCTACATATGAATTTAAATTATCCTCAGTGTGTTTTTTGGTCTTAGATACATACTTCAAGAAATTTGTTGATGCTAAGGAATCAAGTGTGGTACCTTGAAATTTTCAAATTTAACTGCAACTGCATACAATTTTCCTCAATGTCAAACTATCTTCAAGCGTAATGTCAATAATATTTCCTTCTATCAACAATCCCGACTACCTTTCAAATTGATTTTATATCTAAATGAAACTTTAATTAGTTCCATGATATATCTGAGTGTATTTGCAGGTGGGACTCAGGAAGTAATGTTGGAGAATTTGATGGGCACTCAAAAAGGGTTTTGAGTTGTGCCTTTAAGCCAACAAGACCTTTTCGAATTGTATCATGTGGCGAGGACTTTTTGGTTAACTTTTATGAAGGACCTCCATTTAAGTTCAAGCTGTCACACAGGTTTTGCATCTGTGCTTATTTACTGAATCAGAGTCTGCATGTCATGTTCTGTATTGAGTATCTACCCAAACATGAAATTAGTCAAATTTTAGTATGATTCTCATCCTATCATAGGCCGCTTGGTTTATATGCCCAGAGGCTCATCAAGCTGTGAGCATGCTACCTTACCAGAGGTGGTAGCATTTAGGTCCCATCTGTGGCTAACACTGCCTCTTGACTCTCCACGTCTTAGAATATGAGGTTCACTGAGATATTCTGTCATCACAAGCTAATCTATTCCCTGAGTGAGATGAATGGACAAAGTTGCTTTTAGGCTTCTTTTTTATCCTTTGAGTAAGCTGAATTTTTTGTAGAATTATTTAGTTAGAGATGGTAAGAAGGGAAACAAATGTGTGTTATAACTATTTTAATTAAAAGCTATTTTATTATTGTAGACAAGCTTTTCACTATTTTACATAAAAATGAATACCATATCTCACTTGATATTTAGACAGTTCCTTTTCTAATATTCAATCTAAATTGGTCCTTTGAATAAGACTGGCCAGTATCTTTTTCATTGACCACCTGGCAATATCTAATTTAAGTCTATAAAATATGTTTTGTTTATTAGTATTGTAAAGATCCATAGAGGTTGTCAAAATGTTAATAACTTAGAAAAAGCTTAGTTTTCTTTTATACTGATAAATACTTCAATTTGGAATTTGTAATTTGAATTTTATTGTTGCAGACCTTTATGGTCTAAATTACTCAACTTGCTGTTTGTTTTGTCCTTCAAAACCATGCTTGGGAATGTTTTATTCTAATTTTATAATTAAGTAGATCTCACTCACTCTGCAATATTTTTAGCATATCAGGTGACACAAAAAGCCATTTATTGTAAGGTTTGTTTTCAAGTTTGTTAGTTGAGGGATATGCTTGGGCTTATATTATAGGGGGTTATTTATATGATTGACCCTATCTTAGCTAGGGTCTCCATTATGTTTCTTATATATCTCTTGTATTCCTATATGATATCCTTGCATGTTAATTGATCTTCAGGGAACACTCGAATTTTGTGAACTGCATTCGCTTTTCTCCTGATGGGACCAGATTTATTAGTGTAAGCTCTGACAAAAGGGGTCTACTATATGATGCCAAAACCGCAGAAATGAATGGGGAGCTGACTTCTGAGGATGGTCACAAGGGCAGTATATATGCAGTTAGTTGGAGTCCTGACAGCAAACAGGTAATCCTTGCATAGTATACTGTTGCTGAAAATCTGGATCATTTACTACAGCATGTAGTTATTTCATGATTTCATTTGCAGCACAGACTGAATTACTAGATTTGACCCTGTCCTAGGATTTGTCCTATTACTCGAAAATGAAATTTTGCACAAATTTCCCCCTTTTCATGTGAATCATTATTAGAAAACTTGGAAATTTTAAATGGCATAAAAATTATAGAACCACTGGATCTGGGATTGGTTGTAACTGCTTCTCTGTTCAGAAAAAGTACTGTTTCTAGAAAGGCTTAACCACTGTTGACTTTGTTGTCTCTAATTTACAGACTTTTATGTATTATATTGTACTGGAGTCTTTATGCAATGAGCCAAATGAAACCTTGAGAATATTATATTTTCTCTTGAAACATGTAGTTGCTCTTTATCATGGAAATTTATAATGACCAATGTCCGCATAAACGTGATGGGAATTTTGTTTGCTTTGATTACTAATTCAGGTTTTCAACCCTAATTTCCACATGTTTATACTACAAAAAACTAGATTTTTCTAGGCTTTAGAAATATGTGAATTCTGCCTAGAAGATAAATAGTATTTAAAAGTATAGAATACATCAATTTGCCAGGCGTCTCTAAGGAATCAGTGACTGATTGATGTTATTATTGTGTGCCAGCACTTTTATCTGCTCATGTTATTTATCCATACATGCATGCATGCGTGTGTGTGGAGTTTTAAGCCAAATTGAGATGACATGGAGGATCTGATGCCAATTTTATACTGAAATACAAGAATATTGAATCCAATATGAATATGACATTCATTATAAAAGTAAACATGCCCATTTGTAATTGACCAGAATCAAAACCAAGTATCTGCAGTCTTCTTAACTAGAATAGCTAAGTGTAAATCAAGCACAATGACTCATAATAATTACTGTGAGTGTTGGTTAGATGCATGACCTATTGGGCTCGTATCGTTCAATTATGTAGTTGAGTCTGCTATTACATATTGTTCTCCATATTCTTTTGCTCAATCATTTTCTGGATATTTGTAGTATTGTGTTTTACACAGAATCCCATTTCAGGTCGTAACAGTGTCTGCTGACAAAACTGCTAAGGTGTGGGAGATATCTGCTGATAATAATGGAAAATTGGTAAAAACATTGGCATGTCCTGGATCTGGTGGAGTAAATGACATGTTAGTTGGCTGTCTATGGCAGAATGATCACATCGTCACTGTTTCTCTTGGTGGCAGTATTTATCTGTACTCTTCCAGTGATCTTGACAAAGCTCCACTAGAATTATCTGGACACATGAAAAACATTAATTCACTAGTACTGCTGAAAGGTGCCCCCCAAGTTATATTATCAACAAGTTTCGATGGCCAAATAATTAAGTGGCTTCAAGGTAAAGGGTTCTCTGGAAAGCTAGAAAGGAATGTTACCACTCAAATTAAATGTTTTGAAGCTCTTGAAGGAGAAATAGTGGCATCAGGATTTGACAACAAGGTCAGAAAATAATATAATAATTCTCATTGTTATAATTCAGTAATAGCTCACATTTCATTTTGTGTATAGTAAATCTTATATGCCCTATTAATCTCATTTATACTTCGTTTTAACTTCCTCGATCTAGACTTGCACAACTTTATCAGCATCTTTTGACCATTGTAATTCCTTCAGCGAACACAACTTTATCAGCATCTTTATGAGTATCATGAAAAAATATTTTGCTTTCTTGGAAATTTTGATTGAGATTGGACTTTTTATTGGAACTTATTGCAATATGCATATCTATATTATTTGTCTATTGCCTGATGTAACACTTTGAAAGTTCCATCAGATAATCAATCAAATAATTAGTTTTTCTGTTCAACATTATAGAGCAAATATGTGGCACTTGACCTTTTATTTTGCATGCCGGAGCCTCTTTCATGATACAGATTTTCATAATTTTTGGTTGAAAGTTGTTAAGTTCTTTAATGTCCTTGTGCAACATATAAGTGAGTTGATATTCTGTATTGTGTTTCTTAGGCATCTCTTGCATCTCTTGTATTGATGCTTACTTTTGCTTTTTATCTGGTGAAGGTTTGGAGAATTCCTCTGCTTGGAGACCAATGTGGGGATGCAGATAGTGTTGATATTGCCTATCAGCCAAGTGACTTGAGTCTTGCCATTCTTTCTCCTGATCTTGTATTGGTTTCACATGATACTGGTGTTACACTCCTTCGTGGTACAAAAGTTGTATCCACTATTGATCTGGGGTTCACTGCGACAGCATGTAGTATTGCACCTAATGGAAATGAAGCTGTTGTGGGTAGTAAGGATGGAAAATTGCATGTCTACTCTGTCATGGGCGATATGTTGAAAGAAGAGGCTGTACTTGAAAAACATCGAGGTCCTATCACTGTCATTCACTACTCACCTGATTTTTCCATGTTTGCATCTGCTGATTCTAATCGAGAAGCTATCGTTTGGGATCGTGCTACTCATGAGGTAAGTTAACATAAATTTATGGTTTGGATCTATTCAAATTCAATACTTTTGATTATAAAAAGATATAGTTTGCTAATTGTGTCCCAACTTTTCGACCTTGTTGCAAATTAGACCTAACTTTTAAAACATTTCAGTAATGTACCAATCTTTTGATTTTTATTAAATTTGTCCATCCTACTTTTTTGAATCCATTTGACGTCTTAACTCAAAATTGATGGATGACTTTTGAAGTCCTCTTGTGTTATCAATTTTGTCATTGGACATCCGACGACTGAGTTGTTAGGTCGAGAGTTGGCGCGGCTGAGTTAGGGCTTCCCGACTGTTCGAGTTGTATTTCCGGATGTCTAACAACAAAATTGACATACAGGAGGATAATCCACACAATAGGCTTCAAAAGACCTAATATTTTTAAGTTTCCGCGTCGAATGGACATCTAATCTCACCTCCAAACTTGCTCAAAATATTAGAATCGACAAATTACTACAAATCGAAAGGTTGGGACATTAGTTGGATCTACTTTGCAACAAGGTCGAAAGATTGAGATTTAATGAGCAATTATCTCTTAAGGAAATTGATAATAAAGTAATTACCAATTTGCATTCAACTAAATCATCTTCCTAATAGGTGCTTTAGATGCAAGGTTTTAACTAAATACCAAAAATTTGATTTTGGTAATAGTTTTCCACATGATGACTTAAGGTGATTGCTAGTTGATATGAACTGCATTGTATGTGGTTTTCTTGGATATTAGGTTTTCCTTAATGGATAACATCACATATGCTTGGGTAATGTTTCACAAATTGCTGGTAAATGTTTAATTTGGGATCGTGGCACATTTGTAATATGAAAAGGTTAGCACAAAGAAGCTAATAAATGGTATTTATCATATGACTTTAACTTGTTCTTTGAATTATTGACATTCTTGATTAACTTTCTGGGGATACACATGCCTCTCTTCTAATATGATACTCATACTTGCTTTGTGAAAGTGGGGGTCTAAGTTGTTGGAACAATTACACAATTATAGATCATTTCAGATTGCCTTCCACAACGAATAGATACTACAGTGTCTCCCATTAGGCACGCCATTCTCTTTTTCTTATTGTATACCTTTGACAGTTTGGGACTTCATTAAAATGTTGGCACAATGGTAGTTCGCTAGGCCAGCAAGTAGACGTTTGAAAAATATGGTCCACTAACAAGTGCAGAGTTCACTCAAGTTGCTACCACTTATAGAACTATTTCAATACCTCCAGTTGCCTATGTTAGACATCCAGCTGATGCGAATAAACTTTGTTGATTGATAGATAATTAAATAACTGAAAAGGGACAAAAATACCAACTTAGAGCTGGTGATAGTCTTCCTGGAGATTAGGTTGTTTCAGTTTTAGCATGTGCTATATTCTACAGTACTTGGTTGTTGGTTTGTTATCTTTAAAGAAAATGAAACAACCAATATTTGTCTGTTAAGTGTCATTAAGATCTCAAATAGTTTAAATATGTCATCATATAAAAATGTAAACTGCTTGCTTAATTGACATTACACCTTTGTGGTTTCAAGTCCCACTTGCTTTGTGTGACCATTGTCTGTGTGTGTTGCATTTTCCCTTCTCTAGTTGAAGGAACCTTGTGGTAGCTGTAAGGTTTCTCTTTATCTTTGTAGTTGCTATTATGATGATTAACTATTACCATAGTCACATTCTCTTTTTTTTTTCCGTTAATGCTGTTATTTAACATCATCACACCATCTCCCAAAAGAAGAATGTATCATCTACCCCTTTTTTACCTTGATATTGATCTCTCTATATATATATACATTTTCCAGATAAAGCTTAAAAATATGTTATACCATACGGCTCGAGTAAACTGCTTGGCCTGGTCTCCTAGTAACGACTTGATTGCCACTGGATCACTCGACACATGTGTCATTATATATAAAGTAGATAAGCCAGCAGATCATCGGATAACTATCAAAGGAGCTCACTTGGGTGGAGTGTATGGATTGGCTTTTGCTGATGACAACACTGTGGTTAGTTCTGGTGAGGATGCATGTATCCGCATATGGAAGGTAACGCCGCCAAAGTGATGTTTGAATTCTGTGCTGCTGGTTACTTGATTCTTAGTTTCCTGTAAATTAGATGGAAAAATTTAAGTCTATTATTCTACTTTTGGAAGAGAAAGACATTATAGCTCGCTCGAGAGATCCTAAACGGGTTGTGCTCTCTCACTGCCATTTTTGGTCGTTTGCTGACAACTGAAGCAGTTTCTTCTTATTGCTGTCGGAAGCCTAGCTCAGATCTGTCTGCTCTTTTGTGACGAATAAGTTATTGTTCGAACAACTCTCTTTCCATCTCCATCGGTAGTGTGAAAACCTGCATGTGGTGCTCTTTTTAGATGGGCTCCAAGATTCAGCATCTTGGATTTGCTTTGAAGGTTAGAGTCAAATAATATGTTAATGCCTTCTGATTTTATTTATTTGTTATTTTCGGTTCGTTTATGAGACTTTGTCTTTGTTTGCGTTGTAGAGTGGCGTTTTGCTGCTGTTATTTGTGCTCTGTAATTAGTTTTGGTGATTTGGGTTTTGTAATTGTTGGCAGATAACTTCTTTTAATTAGTTAATGTCTTTCTCTCTTTTTATTTTTGTTTCTAGAGTGAATTGAAGATCTTGTTTTTAAGTTCTTTTTGTTTGGATTAAAAGATTCATTAAATACGTCTTGCTAAACTGACTTTTTAAAATTTATAGTTTAATTATTGTTTGTTTCCACACATAAACGCTGTCATATTGCGAGTCGAGTCTCCATGTCATTGATGTCACCATTTGGGTTAATAATATTTTATGACTTTGGTGTTTTTTTTTTCTTTTTCTTTTTTGAATTATGACCACATATATACTTGCAAAAAAAATAAAAAAATTGTCCAGCTTAAAATTTGATGGTGACAGATATTTGATGTATGCGTGCTCGTAAAGCACATTTTTCGAGTTAAGATGCAAAGAGATGTAAAATGTGATTAGTAGTATATTAAGTTAGTATTAAGATGTCAATAGTATATTAAGTTAGTTAAAATTAAAAATTAGCTGACAATTCAAAAAATTAATATATAGTTGATTTTTTAATTTTTTAATAAAATTATCTCTAACTTTTAAACAAATTCCTATCAAATGATTTTTCAATTTCACTAAGGGCATCAATATTGCTGCCGCATTTTCGAAGCTGTAGTGGGGCGGGGTTTGGAGGGAGGCGGCCGCGCCTTAGCCGCGCGATTCGCCATGCTGGCGGCTGAAAGCGGGGTTGCGGGCGTTGCAGCCCGCTTCGCTGCAAATCCGGCGGATCTTTTTTAAAAAAAAAATACATAATAAAAAGTTGCATTGATTTTGACAAGAGCTTGGCATGTAGCTTCACGGGAGGCACTCAATTCATCTATAAAATCCATCCACTTTCACTCCCCTTCTCACTTTTTTCTAATTTTTTCTTCTTCATTTTCATTCTCTCATTTAATATTATAGATCCAAATTCGGGAAAAAATCCTCCACCACCGGAGGCACTCGAATTTTTTGAGTATTGTCGGAGTAAGGGTTGAGATCCATCGGCTTTCATGTTGGGTACACCGAATGCAGTGCCGAATAATGACGCCCTGACCCAAGCCTTGTCGTCGATCAATGTCGGCGACTACTCCGTCGATGAGATGCATACAATCGACGAGTTTGAACCGTCCACTCCCATGACGGGTAAAGGCAAAGGGAAAAAGGCATCCCCCAGTGCGCGTGAGGTCGGATTGAAGAAATATGATCTGGATGAGACGAAGTTGGTAGCCCGATGCTCCATTGATGTGTTCGAAGATCCGGTGATTGGAAACGGACAAAGGGTTCGCGTATTCTGGGAGAGGGTTGCGGAAAAATACAACGCACTCAAACCGGCGTGGGTGTTGGATCGCGACTACGACAACCTCCGCAAGCATTGGGGGCGAGTTTAGACCGAGGTAGCCAAATTCGCCGGCTACGTCAACGACTTCCAGAAAATATGGCCGAACGGCCATAGTTAGGAAAACATCTGTGAACAAGTCCACGCCACCTTCTACAACGAGGAACTTAAATAGTTCAAGTACGAGGAAGTGTGGACAATTGTGCGAAATCACCCTAAATTTTTCAGCGGCACCGACTCATCATCCGGCCCTAAAAGAACCAAGCACACCGCCTCCGGCCAATACTCTACAAGCGGAGAGGCTGATGCATTCGACTTGAATGCTTCAATGGATGAAAGTACTGGCCAACAGTCGTCGGCCCGTCCTATGGGACAGAAAGCGGCGAAAAGAAAAGAGAAGGGGAATGCGCGAGAAGGCAGTGGTGGAAATCGAGACGCGTCGGTGGACGACATGACTCGGGCGGTGTTGCTGAAGGAGTACCGGAAGGTGTTTTACAAGGACACTTCCGACATGAATGAAAGTGCAGCTTCAAAAGCATGCCAAGTTGGTTGCCCTCCTTGAAAAGAAATTAGGGCTAAATTATGATTTTTTTTTAAGGTCTTTTTATCTATGTAATATTAGGAATTTCAATTTGTATTTCAATTATGTCATTTTTGGTTTATAATTTATGTAATTTAGGATTTTAAATTCAGTAATTTCAAATATTAATTACGTATTTTTTGAATTTGTAGTCATTTAATTTCATTTCACAAATAACTTGATTCAAATAAATATATAAAATTGAAGTATAATAGAAAATGATAAAAATTAGAGTTGTGGCTGATTTGGGCTGAATTGTTTGGTGTTGTGATAATGGTGTTGTGGCTGAAAAGTAAAATGCTCACGTGGCAGCTGAAATATGAGAGAAAAAGGAAAAAATTCATAGCTCACTCACGTTTCCTAATGTAGTTCTCTCTGCAGTATTTTATTTTCTTCTTCTTTTCTAGTTCTATAGGTTTAATAGCTATAGCTCATACCAATATTCATACCTAGAATTGGGAATATGTTAGAAGATCTAGGGTTTCTATCAAGATCTACACGTGGAGAAACGCGAGCAATCTTCTGATCTTTGAAGATCAAACATCAGTAAGTACTCAGATCCGTAGTATGCATGTTCAGGATTTAACTTCTAAATCGCATGCTCTATTTGCATTCTAGATAGAAGATCTGGAAATAAATTTGTGTGATTTAATTTTTCTATATTAACCTGGAAGATCTTGGAGGAAAATTCATTCATTGGAATTAAATCCCCATCAACATCGCCATTTGGGATTAGAATAAAACAATCAACAAATAAATAGAATGAATATTACCACGATGGTGCAACAACTATGGGCCACGGTGGTGCACCCATCTTGAGCCTCGGTGGAAGCCACAATGGACCACAACGGTTGGTCTTTGGCGATTATGGTGTAGCCCATGATCATGGATTCAACGCTACATTATTTTGCTCATAAACTATGTTATTAATTAAGCTATTATCACATAATTCAACTTAATCTACAATTATACAAAAATTTCATGCAAAACCAATCGCAATGAACCATCGTGGGCCATTATCCTGGCCTAGGTGCAATTCGAAAATATCAAATTTTGTGACGTCGTAATAATTCTTCATACATTCTTTACATCTCAAAAACATGTACGCAGCCTCCTCCGACGGTTTTAGCCTCTTTAAACCGAAGCTTGGGGTTCCTCTTTCTGGAATTTTTTTTTTCTTTCAAAAAATCACCTTTAATGTCGAGAGATTTTTGTTGTAATTTTTTCAGAGTTTATGATGTGGTTGTTGCTACTTAGTTACCATAAGGTGTTGTGAATTTTTCTTGTTGATGCGTAAATTTAATGACATGAACAACCTCTCTTACACCAAATTAAATGAAGTTGTTTGAAGTTTTAATCGACAATTGAATGCTTCAAATTTGTTTTTTTTTATCATAAAAAACAAACCCACAGTGGTGCAGCGATCGTGGGCCACATTGGAAGCTATCGTGGGATTAAGAGCAGTTCGGAAAAATCAAATTTCGTGACGTCGTAATGATTTGTCTAATGGGGTTGTATACTAGAAATCATGCTTTAAAGTTGCTTATGTATGAAGAACCCTATTATTCGGCACTACAGAATAAGATATTGTTACATTTTCCTTTATAATATGGTGATTATATTATGAGCAAATATAAATTGTTGTTTATAATATGAGCGAACAAATCCATCTTCTACATTGTAGACTGATTGGTGGGTCGATGATTACATAATATCTTTCAGTCGATTCCTTGTAGAATAAATAAACTTCACAGCCTAGATTGATCTAGACAATTTATCCTGAAAGATTGTAGTATCGGTCTGGCATTTTACGCTTATCTTAGCTAACTAATGATACCAGCGTGGTATAACACTGAAATGAATTTAAAAGTGAGATAAGTTCTTCTTTGCTGACTAATGGAAGCACGAGGTCTTGGCGATTTTTATTTCTCAATCAATATTGATAACATTAAGTATACATGGCTGATTATGCACTACTTTGATGTATTCGAAAGTGCAGATTTTTTGCAACCATATACTTTGGTACGTTAGGTAGTGGTAATTGGTTTGCGAGAAGTGCTAGTAGAATCGTGTCTCGGTAGGTCCGAGTTAATGATATCCCCCTTGAGGAGCTCAAAAATGATTGTTATACAAAATTCAATTAGTTGGATTTAATTCTAGTATAATAATAAATATTTGATATATTCCACTCCTGAAAAATGTGTCAATTTTGCCATCAACAAACTTAAATTAATTAATGGGTATTCGATATCTTAAACATGAAAAATAATTAAATTAAAAGAAATCATACTCATAATATGGATAAGGACGGGTAGTGCAATATTTATTCTATAGTGGAGTCAATTAATATTAATACACTTAATTAAATTAGGCTCAGTCATAATTCTTCTTACAATCGTTGACCTAACCCAATAAAAGATGGGGATGAAAATCATAAGCCTCCAAAGTCAGAACAAATGTCTTTCCCTTTTTGGTGTGTGCTCCGTTGATTTTTGTTCTTCACCCCAGCTATAAAGCTTGATAAAATATTACTCACTCAATATTAAAGTTATAGGAAGGAATAGCCTAGAAGATTTCATGGTTGAATAGAGAGTTCTCTAACATAGATGGGTCAACAGTCCATGTTGGAGAAGGAATAGAAAATCGACGTCGAACATAATTCGTGGAAGCAATTTGTCACAGGTAACAGATTCTGGCAGTTTTTTCGTATAAATAATATAACATTCTCTAGAAGACTCTGATTGATGCATATAAGATGTCTACACGAAGCTCTTTCGAAATTAAGAGATCGTTTGAAAGGTCAAAAAGGACTTCGAAGTTTGCTGACAGGAATTGGATTTGCCGGACGATTTTGAATGGTGAAATGATGGGATTTGCAAGCCATCTACATCGAAATCAACAATTCAAGATAGGGCATGAGAGGTAAATTAATCGAACTCTAGGAGCATTGCTAGAGTTCGATTTAATTTTGTATTCGCCTACATGCTTATATGCATTCTAGGTAGATATTAAATATAGATAAGAGTTGCATGAATAATTTGAAATATTGTTCCTATGAGATCCTGACAGTTGAACTCTTCACCAGGTTCCAGCATTGTGATATCTTCTTTACGTCTCAAAAACACGAAAGCAACCTCCTTCGACAGTTTTAGCCTATTTACATCAAAGTTTCAAGTGTTCTCTTTTGAATTTTAAATCTATTTTTTTCTCGATTTTAGCCTCTTTCGAGACCTTCAAGTCTTTTTTTTTTAATATTCGGTACTTTTGTTAAGAAGAAAACCAAAAATATTCAACAAAGCCACAAAAACAAAACATGTCAACATCAACAATTTGTTCACTCATGTTGAGAGATAACTTAGCCTTTTAAATCCAAATGGTATAGAAAACTCATACTTTTATGGAAGAGGCTTATTAACTTGTGTAATTACGAGAGTGATATTTTTTCAATAATTTCCACAAAAATATATGTAAATTTAATTGTGTACAAAAATTAAGCACCCTCAAATGTCACTAAAACATGTAACAACTTTTTATTTTTTGACACCCATAACAGATACAAATCACATGATGTTACAATTTTATAATGACACTTATAAATCTCATAATTCTGGGAAAAAAATATGTCACTGCTGAAATATTTTGTTGTAGTGAATTATTATGCTCCGTCATGTCAATATCATATGGTATCAACGCAAACAGTAATAATAATAAGAGACTACAACATAAAGTATGATCTATAAGTTTAAAATTATATAAAACTTTGCTTAATATATTATTAATTGATAACATAATAATAATAAATAAATAAATAAATAAATAAATAAATAAGTAAATGATAATAATTGATATTATTATTATAACTATTATTATAGTTTATATTTTATTAAAATAATTAAAATTATATTATATACCTAAATATGTAAGAATTTTGAAACTAGGAAAAAGAATACCTAAGAAAAGTTAAAGAAATAGAATCCTAGAAAGTTGCAGTACTTTTCTTGTTTTTAAATTTTTTTATTACTTTTCTTGTTAGATAAAAAATCAAACAAACACACGAATTTAAAAATCAGGAATCATATTACTTTTTCGGAGCAGAATTCTGCCAAACAAACAGGCCTTTAGTGATATTTATTGAGTGTAGAAAGTTTAATGCAATTACTTTATATGCTAAATTTATGTTAAAATGATTGATTGTTTGAATTTACAGGTGCAGGCACATCCCTAGTGGCTTTACATTGTGCAATGGGGCCTGTACAAAGCTGTGAACTACATAAAAGAACATCATGGAAATCCCCCATGATTTTGGCTGAGAATGGTAATCCAAGCTGGATTTTATTGAACTAATAAGACCAGCAAATATGATATATAGGAATGGATCAGCCAGCAAACCTGACACTCCCAACTATAAGAGATACTCTTCCAATGGACAATTTGAGTGGCGATTAGGCTACACGTCGAGTTATGCCGCAGTGGTTCAAGCAGCTTCAGCAGAGAGGCAACCATCCATGGCCCACATGTCCCATTATGCATCATGGCTTAATTTAGTATAAGAAAGCAATGTTTGTCTAATTTTGTACCTGGCTAATTTAGTGACACTTCGTTTACTTTTGTTTGCTTCAACTCAACCAAGATTGTGAAGAGTCTCGGAGTATGATGTGCTTATCAGTAGTTTGTACATGGCCACTTCAATTTCCTCTCTGATTTTTCTAAAAAATAAAGGAATTAGGTCATCCCCATCCCCTGTATAGGTAAATTATGTAGAGCGAATAACTTATTTAAAAAGTTTGCATACCAAATTTCGGTACAACATATCAAATAAATGGAATGGTAATAGTATGCGATACATTTTGATTCGGTACATGCCATAGAAAATTCTTTTTTATTGTCAGTCCGTTAGTCACTTATATAATTGTTGTTAGTCCGTTAGTCAGGTTTTTCAAGAAAAAATTTATTCAACTAAAAAGAAAAGTTCAATTATTAGAGGCCCAATTCTTGAATTTTGTTTAGGGCTCATCTTCTCAAATAAGCAAGGCCAGCCCTCCGGTTCTTTTTATCTCTCTCCGTCTCTCCCATTCTCTCTCCCTCTCTCTATCTCTCGGCAACGAGCAAACCGAAATTGCCCCCTTCTCTTTCATCTTCCATTGCCGGCGAAAGACTCTACGCCTTCTAATTCTTCTTCGCAATCCCTCGCCGACCGCCGCCCATCGCATCCATCGCCGACAGGCAGCCGCCGCCGTGTCTATCCTTAGGTCTCCGCTTTTAACTAAGACTAAAAATTTGCCAGAAAACTATTGAGAAAGGCTCACATACAGCTGGCGAAGCTTTTGGGTGGAAAATCTGATAGTATTTTGTCTTGGCGGGAAAATAGAAAAATTGCAATAGATACGAACGCTCCTCCCGTCCAAAATTACTCGACATGTCTTCGTCTAAGGGAGAATTCTCCGATTCTGACTCCGACGATGGATTTAGCGAAGACATGGAGGCGCTAAGAAGGGCTTGTCAGCTGACTGGCGAAACACCTACCTCCACAACCGCCGGCGGCGGCATTGCCAGCGAAGGTTCCTCTTCCGAGGGGGACTCTGACGGAGAGGGAGACGATGACCTTCAATTAGTTCGGAGCATTCAGAAACGCTTCGCCTTTCCCATGGATATGGGGGAAGAGCCTCACAATATGAACCCGTTGTGTACCGTGCTGCCTGATTTGTCCGACAGCGACGATATTGAGGACGATTACGAAACCCTCCGAGCTATTCAGCGGCGGTTTGCTGCCTATGATGATGGTATATGCTGTCCGTTGCTTCCACTAATTGAATCAATGGGGTTTAGTTGTTTAATTATGTTAAATTCGTGTGCAATTGAGTGTTGGTGCATTATTTTGCATATAATCCTCTCTAGTCTACAGAATTGGAATTACATATTGCCTGTTGATTTGAAATTCTATTGTTTTTCTCTTTCCTTTTGGTGTTTGCTGTTTGTTTCTTATAGAATCTTTGTTTTGGGACATTTGATTCAGGCAGCTTGAAGGACAACTTTGGGGAATTTTCGCATAGACCTGAGCAGGTGGGTGCTACTATTATAGACTCGGAAAAGGAAACTTCCAATAGCTTTGTTGAGAGAACTAATGATCGAGAAGGGTTTCTCAATTGTGTAGATACGAGCGAGCCTACTGGAAAGAATGTAGAATTATGTGATAATGCTGGTGGGAGTTCTGATATAGCTGAATGGAATGAAACAGGTGTTGATGATGTGGCTGGATTGCCACTCAAAACTTCTCAATTTCCTAACTCAGCCCTGGCATTTGTTGATGCTATCAAGAAGAACAGATCGTGTCAAAAACTTATAAGGAGTAAGATGATGCAAATGGAAGCCAGGATGGAAGAACTTGGTAAGCTAATAGAGGGTGTCAGAATCCTTAAAGACTTTCAGGTTGATTGCAAGAAGAGGATTGGGAAATCTTTTTCACAAAAAAAAGATCCTCGTGTTCGGTTAATTTCAGTGCCAAAGCTAAGGGCAAACATGAAGGTATTTTATCCTCTTACTCTTAATAAGTGTTATTGAATGTGTTCATTATCTTCTTTAGAACTATTACTATTATGTTGGATATGGTATTCTGTATTGCTGGGGCTCTTGGCATTTTCTATTTTACTTGATAATAACAGTAGCAGTTTTTGCTTATCTATCTGTCACTGTCTCTTATTATCAGTTCATGGCTGTATGAAGTGGATAAGAGTTAACAGCTGATGATATCATGGATTAGTTACTCTATTGCTTCTTCTCGATCAATTATATATTCTTTTATTATTTGCCTGTAGATGCTCAAACACTTTACTGATTCATGCAGCCCAATGAAAAAAATATTCCTGCTTCGTACAAGGGACCTCCAGAGAATGTACATGTTCCCAACTATAAGGAGGCAATGGCAACATTTTCTACCCCTTTAAATAAGGAGAAGTGGTCTAAGGAAGAGAGAGAGAATCTTTTGAAGGGTGTGAAACAGCAATTTCAGGAAATGTTGCTTCAGCAATATGTTGATCAACTCAGGTATGATTTCTCTTGTAGTGTTAGATATATACTACATGGAAAACTGGCTTGCATGTCTACCTGGCATGCTTGCATGCAGTTATTGCATGTTCTAAAATACTGCTTTGGCAAAACAGATTACAAGTTCTTAGAATGTCAGGTGTGCTTGTAATGATTATCTGACACAGTACTTTTTATGCCATTTTTGTTGAATTGATTTCATGGGCTTTTCTTGAAAAAATCTGGTCAGTGCGCTTGCCTCAAAGTGTAAAATCTCAAAGCGCTTTTGTGTTTGGTTTCCATTCACAACAGTGAACTGAAGGATGAGAAAACACATGTACCTCCCTGAGAATGGCTTCAAATATATTGACTGCATATGATACTCACATGCTTGAGTTCTGTTTCTTTTTTTGTTCTTTTTGGGCTATGAGCAACTTGGCTGTCATTTTGTTGTTAGAGAACAACTAATTCTTGAGTATTATCGTCCTCTCATTGTTTAATTTCCACCCTTCAATAATGTCTTGTCTTTGGTTTCTGAATCATGGCTGCATACAGGCCTAATTTTTTTGATTTGCAGTATGACTATGAGTTTGAGATGAATGATCTTATATACATTCATTGGGGTTTTTTTTGCCAATCATAATCTGAAAAATACCTGCAATAGGCATATTGGTGTAGTCAGTTAATTTTTTTTTTCATTGGAAAAATTTAATGCATTAATATCATATGAAGAGGGAAGGGGGGTGCATGGACATCTTTAGACGAGTTAAAGTTCTCGAGCAAAAGAAAGAATGAAATATTTTAAAAGGTGTTACTAGAGAATTAGATAGTGTATATTTTCCTGCTTTATGTGCTTGGTAGTTGGCTTTCTGAAGTTCTCTGTGTGTATGGTTCTGATTAGTTCTAATTCTTAATTTTTTCCTTCTGGGTCACTTTTCAGGAGAGGGGGTGGAGTAGTATTGATCTTTAAACATGTTGATTTCAGTCTTATTCAGTATGTTTTTTCTTTTTTTTTTTTTTTTTGCAGTGAGGCAGATGGATATTATGATTCAAGTAATGTTGACAGCATCATGGAATCAATAAAAGATACTGACATAACACCTGAGAGAATGAGACAATTCTCACCTAAGGTTAACTGGGCGCAGCTAGCTGCTATGTATGTTCCTCGACGGACTGCTGCAGAATGCCAAGCAACGTAAGTTGGTGTAGTTTCTTTGATTTAAGATTGTTTCATGAAAAGACTTATACTCTCTGGTTAAAGCTGGAATTGTTTACAGTAGTAGGGACATAAATGTTGTGTAATCAGTTGGCATTTATTAATAAAAATCCTGTGGCCTCTCAGAATTATTTCTTACTTTGCCATCTACAAATTAAAGTCTAAGCTATTTTCAAGGAACTGAAGAGTTTACCACTCTAGAATATAAACCCTCCACAAGAACTCTTGATAATATTGAGTATGTCTTGAGTGTTGGTATAAAATTATAACAGTGTTAGCTTTTAGGTGTTTGTTTGTATCAGGCATAGACGGAGATTGGATACTAGCTATAGTATTCATCTGATGTCATTATATTATTTTATGTTATTTATTATGGCTTTAGGTGGATATCTTGTCTAGTTTACAAGTGTCTTGAGCGTCAAGACAGTAGACAGCCCACTTTAGGGTCAAACTTTTGAAATCCAAATTGCTATATCATTTTTTTCCTAGAGGTGGCTACTTTTCATTTCTTTTTTGACTATGGAATTAGGAATAATATTTATTGTAAACTTGTTATATCTGTTCTAGTTGTCTAGAAAGGTGTCAACTGCCAGATCATTGAAGCATATGGAATGAACACTATGTATGTACTTTTTTATTGATAAGTCAAATACTCTTACTTTGCAGGTTTTTAAACTCTGAAGACCCCTTAATTAATCATGGCCCTTGGACTGCGATGGAGGACAAGAATATCTTGCACATCATACAAGAGAAGGGATTAATTAACTGGATAGATTTTGCTGCAACACTTGGAACAAATAGAACCCCTTTTCAGTGCTTAGCACGCTATCAAAGAAGTCTTAATGCTTCAATACTCAAAAGAGAGTGGACCACTGAGGAGGACAATCAACTCCGAGCTGCCGTAGAGACTTATGGTGAGAGCAATTGGCAAGTCGTTGCTAATGCAATAAAAGGAAGAACAGGTACCCAATGCTCTAATAGGTCAGTTAATATGCTCAACTATAATTTTAATTTTCAAGCTTTTCTTGATTAAGTCGTGAGTTTATGTACATTGTGACAAATAATCAAATTTCATTTGTTTAAAGGTTGTTTGGCTGAGCTTACAAGCTCCTTCAAACAGCTTATAAGTTGTTGAGGAGCTAATAAGCTCTTGACAAATGTTTGGCGAAATAAGCTCCTAACAACTTATAAGCTGTAAAAATAAGCCCCAACTACTTTTAAGCTCCGAACAAAATAAGTTCTTCAACCCCAATTTATTTTTTTATAATCTTATAAGCAACAATATACAAAAATAATCCTACTATGGTTTGTTATGTGCAACATATACTGTTCCAATTTCATCTCTCTTCAATTTTCTCAATTTTCTCTATCTAATTAGGATTTTCTCTCTCTAACTCACAATTATCACTCTAGATTATATACTCAATTATCCACTTTGACAACTTATAACCCCTTGACACATTACATCTTATAAGCTCTTGAACATCTTATAAGCTGTTGGAGTTTATATGCTCTCTAAAATAAGCTTAGTCAAACAACCCCTTAGGTATCTGGAATATGTAATCTTAACTGTTGCTCTTTGTTTGTGATGTTGGGGATTGGGGTGTGGGGGCTATAATCATGCATGGAAGACTTGATGCTATTATTTTGATCAAATGGTTTATTAAGCTCTTCAAGTTCATCATGAGAATGCAGATGGTTGAAGACCCTTCATCCAGCCAGGGAAAGATCTGGAAAATGGACTCTAGAGGAAGACAAACGCTTGAAAGTTGCTGTAACGCTTTTTGGGGCAAAAACATGGAAAAAAGTAGCTAACTGTGTGCCGGGTCGTACTCATGTACAATGCAGAGAAAGGTATTATTCCTTGAATATACGTCTATGTGTGTGTATGTGTCCGTAATAGATATATGTAGGTGAGTTTTTTATCTTCATTTTACGTGCATATTAATCGTGGGCCCTTGGGTGGTATAGATGGGTCAATTGCTTGGATCCTTCCATCAATAAGGGTGAATGGACCGAAGAAGAAGATTTATTATTGCAAGATGCTATTGGAAAGCATGGATACTGTTGGTCCAAGGTTGCTGCCTGTATTCCCCATCGCACTGATAATCTTTGTTTGAGGTATATCTCCTTCTTACTGCCAATGTCTCTTTAGAGTCTTTTTTTTTTTGGTTTAACTTTGTATCTGTGGATATGTGTGACTTTGTCTGCTTCGATTCTCAATTGATTGCATATATTTAGGAGATGGAAGGTGTTATGTCCAACTGAAGTGCCACTGCTGCAAACTGCTAGAAAGATACAAAAGGCTGCTTTGATATCAAATTTTGTCGATAGGGAGTCTGAGCGACCTGCCCTTGGACCTAAAGACTTTCGATTGCCAGAGACATTGCGTATTACTGGAAATGAAAATGTTGACCCTTCTATGAGAAAAAAGAAAAGATCAAGGTATGGCTTGTGGATTATTCTTAGTCATTTTAATACAGATTGGACCTGATACTTGTTTATTGATAATTCCTAGGCGGAGGGGTGTGCGTCAACATAATGAAGAAGACGATCTTTCCGGGTAAAGGATCATTCCTAAGTTTCCCTTGTTTCCTGTAACGCCACCATGATCCCATATATTTTCAACTCGTATTAAAGTTTTTTCATGACACTCCCTACTGCAGTGAGAATCCAGAAGAAGTTCTGAGGTTGACTGATGGGAACGAGCTTGAAATGCAAGGAAGTTCCGTTCATAGAGAAGGAATGCGTAAAAGTACACGTTTGCGGAAGAGAAATACACGGTTACTTGATATGTCCGAGCGGGAAGAAATTACGGAATCTCATGTCAATGATGGTAATAATACGAGAAAATCTCGGCCACAGAAGAAGAGATCAGGGTATTCACTTGTCCATTGTAATAATCATAAGATTTACATATCCAAAATAATTGCTGATTGTGTTTTCCATTACAGAAAGACTTCTGCCACTACATCGGTTGCAGTTATAGGGCATGAAGCATGCTTGGAAGAATATGAACATCTTGATCCGATAGAAGAATCAACTCCAGAGTTAGAACTTGGAGGTGAGAATGCCATCATCACACAACCTGCGAAGGCTTGTAAGCTGCATCCGAGAAAGCGGAAAAGTCAAGTGCTCAAGGAAGTTCAACAGACGAAGTCCAAAGCGCGCAGGCAAGCTGTGACAAAAAGACAAATGAGAAAGGATAAGAAACTGACCGATGCAACAGATGATCATCCATCGTCTTTCCCTGACCCAGTCTATTTGATTGATGATACGAGAGCAGGAGAAGCTGGTCCCACGAAAGGGAAGAACACTGAAGACATGCAGCTAGCTTTGGTGGAAATAGAAGGGGATGGCGCGAATCTAGCCTCATCCCTTCAACAACCAGGAGATGATGCAACAAGTCAGTTGCCAGTAAACGTTGGTGGCTCACCGAGGAAGAGGAAGAAAAGCTCCCAGATACACATCTTTTACCAGTGTAAAAGGCGAAAAACTGGAGATGGGGCTTGTTCGAAGCAGACGCTAGTTGAAGAGGGATTAAGAAGAGATGTTCAAGCATGCAAGAATCAAGCTGAGGTTGGAGATGATACGACCCTTGCTCAGTTTTTGCAGCAAATTAAAGGAAAGAGAAAGTGAAGGCCCCTGGATGCAACCACTTCTATAGAAGGATATCAATGTGTGGAAATTCTTTTGTAGAAGGAGATATATATTCATAACCAGTGATTTTGTGATTTTCAACTCTTATTAAGGATAAACATTCTTTCCAGTAATTGTCTCCGTTACTTCATAAAATGGGATTTTAGTGCTTATTGGTAAGGTAGCATTTGGTTTCAGGAACTTAATTAACAGAGTTTTAGTGATTGTATAAGTTTGGTCAAAACGGGTCATGATTTAGACTGTCGTAGATAAGTATAATGGTCCATGCAGTAATTTGAACTTTTGGAAAAATGTTTCTTTTCACCCAAATAGCGAAATCATGCATTTTCTATGATATTATTATTCAGGATCTTATCGAAAACTTACAGCAGTCTGCCAGACAAAAGCTAAGAGAACGTTAACTATTCAAAAAAATGGCTTACTATTATTAATCATCGTTTAAACGAAAAAAAAAAAAACTATTCAAAAGTAAAAATTGCAATGTTGGTTGTGAATTTCCATTTTTTCTAATATTTTTTACAAATATAGTGCAAATATGCCTTGTAGTTATGTTTAGCTATGGGTATTAATTAATTAAGTATTTTATAAAATCGAATCCGCTTAGTATTTGTATTCGTTGCGGACTGAGTATAGTAATAATCACTAATTTATTTTGTTATATATGCTCTAGTCTGTTTCCTCTCTTCTTCTTTTTTTTTTATTTTTTTTTTCTTCTCTTCAAATCTTGAATAAAAAATTTAAGAGTAAAAGTTTAGTCTCTGAGATGGATAAAATACAAATTATTTCTTTGGACTAATTTTTTTTTACAAAGTATCCTTCTGTACTAAAAAATATCACATTTCAGATACTTGAACATAACTTTTGTTCCCAAAATATCCCTAAACCCTTCAAGGGTATAAATGTCATTTTTACTTTATGTCAGTTGATATTTTAAAATATCATAATAAGTACTTAAATATTAGCAAAATATCGGAACAGGTACCTAAGTGGAAAAAACGTGAAAAATATATAATTAATATTTTTATAATTAATCATTCTTGGTAATTTCATTAATTCTTCTTACTTTTCATTAATTTCATTAATCCTTCTTACTCTCATGGGATATTGTTTTACATTTTAATTATTTTTTTCAGTTCCAATCTATAGTGTTACAATTTTATTTTAAAATTATAATTAAAATCAACTAATTCAATCAACATATATAACTATTTTTTATATTTGGTTAACAAATAATTGTTAAGGTTGGTGAATCCCTAATTATTGTATACTATACCTTTTTAAGTTTATATTTTTAGTATTAAATGTTAATTAGAATCATTAAATAATGATTATTACTTTTGTAACTGTTTTATGGAAAAAAATCAAGAAGATTGAAACCTATATTTCAATTATATTTTATATACGTGATGAAATAATTAGGGCTGCTTAATCGGTCAGTTCGGTTAATAAATGAACTGAATTGTTGGTTAACCAATTGAATTTTTTTATATAAAAACGAAAGTGGGACTGATATAATCGGTTAGGACACTAACCAATCGGTTATAACCGATAACAATCGAAATAAGAAATTTAAACTAAATTAAAAAAAAATACTTGTGATTAGTGGGATGAGGAGAGTCTCTTAAAAAAATTGTGCTTGCAGCAGGACTCGAACCAGTGTTCTCCAAGTTACAAAATAAGCACTCCATCATTTCTTGTTTAATTAACGAATAGTGTTAAATATATTATTATCTAGATCAAATTTTTTTGGTTCTTCGGTTATAATCGATAACCGATTTTTTCCTTACACACTAATCGGAATCGAAAATATGGATTATCGGTTAACCGATAGCCGACTAACTGAATTATCACCCCTAGCAATAGTTAAATATATCATTGAATTTGGATTAGAATCTTGAAATATTTTACAATCAGACAATTTGACGTAAGTTTTTATGCGACTAAAGTAGGTTGTTGAAATTTATGATGCATGAAGTACAAAGTTGTTGATGAACAAAGTGAGCTTCTAGATGGGCTAGCAACCATTAAAATGCCAACCATTGAACCCAATATCTAAATATCTGATTTATTTTAAGTTATTGCAGCTTTCTAAGACTCTTTTCTCATATATGCTACAATTTCCACAATGTTTACTATTATTTGACAAAAATTAAGGTATATTGTGTGTATTGGCCAAATAGTTGAGTAGTTAAGGCGCAAACTAAAGGTCTCAGGTTCAAATCCACCGTGATACAATCTTTAAATATAATTTTGACAATTACTAAAAAAAGAAAATAAAATAGTATATTTATGTTTGTCTTATACTAATGTTGACAAATGTAATAAATATTTAATATCTCTACTTAATAATAATAATTATTATTGAAGATTTGTTCAATTGTTTTACCCTATCCAAATTGGTTCATACATGATTCGCAATACATAAAATTTCGACACTAATTTTTCAGCTATAGAAATTAAGGAAAATTAATGAAAAACAAAAAGAATTAATAAAATTAGCAAAAGGAATTAATTATATATTTTTATATTTTTTTCTTATACTTAAGTACCTGTTATGATATTTTTGTTAATACTTCAATACCTGTTATGATATTTTAAAATATCAGAAATAAAATGAAAATGATATTTATACCCTTGAAAGGTTCAGGGATATATTAGAAACAAAATTTATGTTTGAATACCTAAAATGTGATTTTTTTTTAATCCATAAATGTATTTTGTAATTTTTTGAATCTAGAAAAATAATTTGTATTTTATACCATCTAAAGGGGTTAAATTTGAATTTCCCCCCAATAATTAAAAATTAACTTTGTAGTGATGAAAAATAACTAGTACGACACACTATTTTTGGCCCATTCACAACCTCACTCCAAAACCCTATATCCCCAATCTCTATATAAATTCCTGTCATAACAAGCTAGGGCTTTAAATTTCCGCCTCTCTTCCCCCGAAACCCCAAATCCTCTCCAAGCCGCCGCCGCACTCCTCTATTCCACCACCAATGGCGCAGGAGCATCTGATCCTCCGCGGCACCATGCGCGCCCACACCGACTGGGTGACCGCCATCGCCACCCCGATCGACAACTCCGACATGATCGTCACCGCCTCCCGGGACAAATCCATCATCGTCTGGGCCCTCACCAAGGAGGACCGCACCTATGGTGTCGCCCGCCGACGCCTCACCGGCCACTCTCACTTCGTCCAGGACGTCGTCCTCTCCTCCGACGGCCAGTTCGCCCTCTCCGGCTCCTGGGACGGAGAGCTCCGCCTCTGGGACCTCGCCGCCGGCACCACCGCCCGTCGCTTCGTCGGCCACACCAAGGACGTCCTATCCGTTGCCTTCTCCGTCGATAACCGCCAGATCGTTTCCGCCTCCCGCGACAAGTCGATTAAGCTGTGGAACACCCTTGGTGAGTGCAAGTACACTATTCAGGATCAGGACGCTCATTCCGATTGGGTCTCGTGTGTCCGATTCTCCCCCAATACCTTGCAGCCGACTATTGTGTCCGGTTCCTGGGATCGGACTGTTAAGATTTGGAATTTGTCTAACTGTAAGCTGCGCTCCACTCTCGCTGGCCACTCTGGATATGTGAACACGGTGGCTGTGTCGCCTGATGGTTCTCTCTGCGCTAGTGGGGGAAAGGATGGTGTGATTTTGTTGTGGGATTTGGCGGAGGGGAAGAGGCTTTACTCGTTGGATGCTGGATCGATTATCCACGCCCTGTGCTTTAGCCCTAACAAGTACTGGCTCTGCGCTGCCACGGAGTCTAGCATCAAGATTTGGGACTTGGAGAGCAAGAGTGTTGTTGTCGATCTTAAGGTCGATTTGAAGCAGGAGAGCGAGATGGTTGCCGAAGGAACGCAAACCGCGGCTGGAAAAACTAAGGTATGTATACATTTATATTTATGAATTTTAGTTTCTGTTATATTATACCAGTCTATTTAAGTATTTGTTAAAAATTCATGTGCTATTTGTTTGCTGATTGTGAAAAGTTGAGCCTTCTTATAATTGGCGCTTATGTATTTTGTTGTTGAATTGTCTAGTAATGTTCCTGTTCCTTAATCAAGACCTTATATTTGGCTGCTTAGTTGGAACTTTGACATACCTGAAGAAATTTATTGAAAGGCACACATCTTTTTTTGATTAATTTCGCTCTTCCGTGGATGTTTGTTGATTTACTTGTGAATCACTTGTATCTTATAATCTTTCGAGCTTATTAGTATAGAATCATTCATAGAGAATGGTGAATGTTTGTGGGCGTATTTTCATTTTGCATGGGATGTTGGTAGATGATATCGAGGGGTTTGATTAACAAGTAGTTGATGTGTGTTTGTGTAGGTTATTTACTGCACCAGTCTCAACTGGAGCGCGGACGGAAGCACCCTTTTCAGTGGATATACAGATGGAGTGGTGCGAGTTTGGGGTATTGGACGATACTAAGTAGCTTACATTTAGGCTGTGAGTCGTTTTTACATTTTACTTTTAGATTCAAGCTGAGGCCATCCCGACTCTCTGTTTTGATGGTTTTGGGTTCTTTTGTTGTTTCTACGACTGTTAAACGAGAATTGTTTTGCTTAATTTTCTTTAGAATTCTGCCGCTCTTGTTGCATTCTTTGGTTAACCTTATTGACCTATTTCTACCATGGAATCCAGTAAGTATTGGATGAGTAAAAGTAACAACACATTTTCCATTTCTGTATTGGGCTCAATTATTACTTTAAATTTGTCCAAGTTAAATGTTTATGAATTAGCTAGATTAATTTGCAAGTCTTTACCCACGGATTTGTAACATTTTACAAACACTGTTTTACGTACAGGTTAGATTAAAGACAACACAATTTTAGTTCTTGTGGAAACCATAATTAAAACTATAAGATGTTTGATTTGCAAAATTATAAAATGATCGAGTGTGTACTTGGTAGTTATTTCCTAGAGTAGAAACGGTTATACCTACTTACACCAAAACACGTTAATTATGCCCATTCTGTCCTTGAATACGATTCCAAATCATATAATTAACATTATATGTTGATTTTTCTGTATATTATTATAACTAATAAAAAATATCAAAGAAATGAACAAAGTCCTAAACCCATCGTCACCCTCAATCCGCCACCACAGCAACAGTTCCGCCGCTACCACAACAACCATCGTGCCGTGTCGCAAGTTCTTGGTGGTGGTCGTGGTGGGGCGGATCTTTTGTAGTGTGTTATTGTTTGAGTTTATAAGAAGAAGAAACAATGTAACTGATGATGATAATGTCAGTTCTTCCATGGCTTCTTAAATTTATGAGGGAAAAGGTCAAATATTTGATCCAAAATATGATGCCCAAAGTGATTTTGTATTAGGTGCTGTGAGGCGGCTATCATCATTAGAGCATTGGCATCGCCCGATGGAAGTGCGAGCCGCCGTTGCTGCTGTTGGCTTACCACCGGTGTAGAGCGGTTCAATCACTGAAGCAGGCAAAATCTGTGGATCGAGGAAAGAAAAAGTCTCCATCTTCTCAATGATGGAACACCCAATTTGATTGATTACTTGCTGTAACTTTATTTGGAGATGCGAAGTATCAAGACAAGTTGAATGAATCCACATTTTCTACATCGTTACTCCCTAATCAACGCGATTTTGTTGGTAAAAAACATAAACTTCTAACTTTTTGAAAATTTACAATGGTTCAAATTTTATTGGCCAATAACTTGGGTTTTTGGTGTTCGATGTGGAACCCAAATGTATCTAGTGTTCGATGTGAAATCTAAGGTGGATACCTTCGAATTCTACATCGGACACCTAAGAACCGAGTCATTGGCCAACGAAATTTGGTTTCATGCCAAATTCCAAAAAATTATAAGTTGATGTACTTTTTAGCCTAAAAACTAGAGTTGCTTAAAAATCAAAGTTTGGATATAATATCATTAAGATATGTGTCCATTATTATTATTATTATTATTATTATTATTATTATTATTATTATTATTATTATTATTATTATAAAATTGATTTCTAATTTCCATACTAAGGATTAGGGATGTCAATCGGGTCAGCCCATCGGGTTTCGGGTCAGCCCTACTCGGGTTACGGGTTAATCGGGTTGGAATTTTATCGGGTTAGAAATTTCCAACCCTAACCCTAAACGTTCGGGTTTCGGGCTAGCC
>JAYDZE010315271.1:7297-18407 GCA_034509125.1 Monilaria moniliformis | reverse complement strand
CTCCCTCCTCCACATCATCGCTTGGCCAAACTTGCCGCTTCCCGCGCTTGTAAACCTTCCATCCGTTATCCGCATCATCATGTTTCCTCATGCATTTTTCTACATACAAACCAAGAATTTCAAGCAGAAATGTCATTATTTGGTAGAATTTGATTGGTAAAACAGAAATATTTTTCTAACTAGTTTTGCTTCAAATTGTTAGTAAATTTCTGAGTCCAATATTCATAGCCAAGATACTTCTTACTATTGGAGAAGAAGAATAACACAGTTATTAGAGGCTAATATGGTATTTGCAATCAAGATTTGCCAAGAAACATAACTATATTATTTTGTACTTGATTAAAAATGTCATGTCTAAAGTGGGAATATATATATATATATTTTACATAAGGTCCATTTCTTGTTAGAATGACAGAACAAAAATAATGAACCAAGCATACCTGATTATATTATATCCATTTAAATGATGAGGAGAAATTTCTTACAAAATACACACACACATATATATATGTGTGTGTATTTATGTATTTCAGCTGTCACACCTTCATAATAGTTACATTTTGAAAATTTGAGAGACATCTGCATGTGAATCTTGATCTCTGATGTGAATGTTTCTGCTTTATTTATTTATATGGCCCCTTTTCCAAATTTTGTCTTGACCTCACAAATTTTCCAAGCCAAGAATGTCAGAAATTCCCATTTTATCCACACATTCACATACTTGAAAAGCCAATAAAACTCATGTACATTAACTAAAAAAAAAAATCAAAATTCTTCCCTTAAATTAGTACACTTTCTTAGGCAAAAGGTCAGATACATTAAGTGGCCTACAATCAGTATCTCTCTACTGATAACATTTCAGACAAAAAATCTTCATCTAAACTGAATAAACTCTGCAAGAAACTCTGCTAGAAACAAAGGAATCTACATTATTTCTGACTCATCTAAAACAACATATCATTTACTAAACTCAAACACAAAGGGGTCCTTGACGATGAATCGCAGCTTAGTTGGTAAGACGCTTCTCCTCCAACCAATAGATTGGGGGTTCGAGTCACCACGGGGATAAATGAGGAACCATTATTGATCCTCTTTAAAAATAAAAATAAAATAAAAAACACACACACACAGGGGTCCTATGATGTTTTTGGTAGGAAACAAGATTCTCCATCAACAACAAAACCATTTATTATGCTGTCTTAAAAAAATCCAAGATTTTAAACTTCATGTGGTTTCTCAAAATTTGCATCTTCCTCCACACTCAATCAAGATTTTGAAGCCCAATTTTTTCTATATATACACTTTCTAAGCCTCATTTCCAAACTCACAACCATCACACAAGTTCTCAAAAATTTCACATTTTTTACTTGACTACTAAATTTACTTTGTTATATATAGCTATGGCAATCCACAACATGTTGCACTTGCATAGAAGCCCAATATTTTATTTTATTTATGCCCAAGTGTTCTAATATTTTCAGCCCAGAGTGTAGTATTTGAGCCCAAATTATTATTTTCTCTTCAATTTGTGTTTATAATTATTTGGATAATTCCATTCACAAGTCTCACATTTGAAAATTAGTCTCAACTCCGATTCAGATTGCATATAACGGCAATTTAATTATACCAAACAAGGCAATTATTTGCCTTCGGAGGCAGGCTGCGAGATGTTACGAGACACCTATGAGCGAGTATGGACCGAGCTTCAGACAGTACAGCTGCTAAGCGTGCCGTGTGGCAAGAAGGTCTGGAGTCGGCCGCGACAAGGATGCTACAGAATCGATGTCGATGCACTCCACAACCCAGAGCAAGGCGCCTTCGGAGTTGGAGTAATAATAAGGAACGCGGAAGGCACAATCCTTGCAGCCCGATCGAAGAAAACCCCACCGCGCACTAATGCCATGTTGGCCGAGCTATTGGCAATCGTGGAAGGAGTGGTGCTTAGCATCGAACGACAACTATGGCCCATCGAGATCCATTCCGACTCCCTGCTTTCGGTGAGGCTCCTAACTAATCTAGAGGAAGGCGGCGAAATTCTACCACAAGATGTCAAGGAGATTATGCAGCACGCGCGTGAGAATATTCTTGTGGGGATATTCCATATGCATCGTACAGCTAACCGAGCCGCTCATAGTTTGGCCCAATATGCAAGAGGAATCTCGAACACGATGGATTGGATGGATATCGTTCCGGATTGGCTTCTTCAGATTGCCCGAGAGGATTTGCAGGTTTAATTGTTTTTATTTCTCTCCTTCAAAAAAAAAAAAAATTATACACAATGTTTAAATAAAATAACATAAGATAAAATAAAATAAATAATTGTGAAAATACACTATCTGTAAAATAAAACCAAATTTTCTAACAATTAATTTTCTATTTATTTTTACAAAACGTGCAAAAATACAGACCATAAATAGATATAATAATAATAATAATAATAATAATAATAATAATAATAATAATAATAATAATTCTTATAATTTGTTTTTCAAATTAAAGTAATACTACTTACCACTTCTTATAAGATACTCCTTCCCCTTTATTTCCTTTTCTATTTTTTTTAATCGCATTTCACTTCGAAGTTATGATGGAAGATAGTGATTCGGCATGATTGCACCCTCCTTTTCTATAAATAGCATACTTTCTTTATTCAAATATTAACCACTTGGGCTTCTAACTTAATCTAAGAATCATATAAAAAAGGTTAGTGATTGAATATATTCTTCGTGCTTTTATCAATTATATTATAATCATTAAAATTTATCAATTATATTTCAAATTTTACTTATTGTATCAATTTTATCTTTATCTTTATCTTTATCTTTTTAATTTATTAATTTTATCATCAAATTTTCATTCCAACGGTTGAACCGAGACATGACGTGTCGGAGGATGACCTATTATTTTCTGTGAAAATTAAATTATATACAAATATATTAATATTTCACTTTAATTTTCAATTTATAGAAATAATTATATGAAAATGATTGATAAAATTGATGCACGTTTGAATGATAGAAGTAAAATTGATAAGTTTGAAAAGAATGAGATAAAATTAATACAATTGCTAGAGGTTATGATAAAATCGATAAATTTTAAAATTTAGAATAAATTTAATAAAATCACTAAAAATCAGGATAGATTCGATAGTTAATCATAAAAAAAAAATATTATGTCTTTTAACTAAAATTCCTATATTATCATTTTCTGGAAAAAAAATGGAGATGTATTTTAATCATTATATTATGACAGTTTCCAAAACCATATAAATACAAGTGTCTAAATTATTGTAAAAAATACGCCAAAGTACAAGGCTAGAATAATAGTTGGGTCTGCTGTAATTAGTAAAGGATTAATCCTATTTCCTATCCTCAATTTTATTTTTTATATGTTTTTAAAAAATAAATTCTCAATTTAAGTTTTTCCAAAAAAATTCTTAATTTTGCAAAAGTTTGACCGATGTTCCGCTTAACATAATTCGGTGATGGAATAATGAGTCGAATCACTGAATTCGTGGATTATAATTTAATTCGAGATGGGTCTTCTTTTTGTTGGTACACCTAAAAATCTGATAAACTAACCTATAATTCCGACGTCAAATTATGTCAAAAATGACATTAATCAATTTTTTTGCAAAATTGAGAATTTTTAAAAAGAAAACAGAAATTGATGACTTTTTAATACTATATTATAAAAACTATTATCAATTATTAATTAAATCGCCAATCCTTAAATTTGGCTCAATTCCATTGGTAGCTAGGCTACGTAAAGGTGGACCTTTCCGTGGCAGATCCTTCTCGAGCTAGCTCCAGTTTACTCTCTCAGTCCAGCACCGTACATTCGTACACGGAATCTAATTGCAATTTGAAAAACCCTAATTTCAGCTCGATCAAATTTGGGGTTTTTATCAGCTCAATTGCATAATGCCTCAGAAGAATGGAGCTGAACAATCGGATGCCAGCGGCTCGATGCCAAAATCGCAGCGCACAAAAATAATTAAATCCTCGGATGACAGTGAAAAAAAGGTGATCGTTTTTTTTTATTCGGTTGCTATTCAAAGTTCATTGTTGATATTGAAATTCGAGTAGAATCGAAGTCCTTAGTTCCGCATTTTCTTGCGATTTTCTATTTCCAACATTTTTAATTTTTTTTGCTGGTTGTGTAGAATTTGGCTAAAAAGATTAAAGATACAGAAATTTCTGTACCCATTGTATATGGTAACATTGCATTTTGGCTTGGTAAGAAGGCGAGCGAGTAAGTGTTTTTCTTTCTTTTTGTTCCTTCATTTTTTACTTTGCTGATTTTTTCTACATTTTTTTAGTCCCATTTAATGGTAAGTATATTAAGTGTTTGATAAACTACTGGTTTCATTCTGCATTGTTTCATTTCCTGTTGTTTAGGTACCAGTCACATAAATGGACAGTTTATGTTCGTGGATCGACCAATGAGGACCTGGGAGTGGTGGTTAAGCGTGCCGTTTTTCAGTTGCATTCAAGTTTTAATAATCCCACAAGGGTTATTGATAGCCCTCCTTTTGAGTTATCAGAATCAGGATGGGGTGAATTTGAAATCGCTATTACCCTTCATTTTCATAGTGATGTTTCCGATAAGCCATTGCACTTGTGAGTTGTTTTTCCATGCCATGTACGTGCATAGCAAAAGAGCAGCCCCATCTAGTCCTAGCAATCATAGATTTCATGCATATGTACATCCATATCTTTGACAAATAGTGTTGAACTTGGTTTAGCCTTCTTCGTATGATTGAATTTCCATTAAGATTGTATTTTGTCTTTTGTCTTTGGAACTGCTTATAGGTATCATCATTTGAAGTTATATCCCGAGGATGAGTCTGGTCAGCTATCCACAAAGAAGCCTGTCGTTGTGGAATCTTATGATGAAGTTGTTATTTCAGAGCCTTCTGAGGCTTTCTTTGCCAGGGTGCAACATCATCCTGCAGTTATTGTGCCTAGATTGCCTGCAGGCTTTACTTTGCCTCCTGGTAAGGTCTGCTTATAGCATTGGTTAGTAAAGGTTTTGCTATCACTGTATTTGATGATGGTTTTTTTGTTCTGTATCTTTTGTTTGCCGAACAAGACTGTGCTTCAAGATGCTATTTTTATATGTGTTCTTCAGTGCCGATGGAGGATCTCGAGAACAGGAACAGAGGTGACACCAAAGATCATCATCCCCTGAACCAGTGGTTTTCCAAATTCTCTGAGGCGGATGAGCTGTTAAGACTAGCTGCAGCTCGTGAGCAGGTTATATAAATATACTTTTAGGCATCTTCAAGAATTTATTATTAATTTGAGCACATAAGTTTTCTAGATGGTGGCTCTTGACTTTGAATTGATGGAGTTATCTCTTTGAAGAATTAAAACATGAAATAGAGAATTAAAGCATGGAAACCGTCAAAAATATATAGCTGTAGTGATGATAAGATTAAATGAGTGGGAATGTGTGTGAAAATATTATATGTTGACTTTTGCTGTTTAAATAGTCAAGGAGGAGTCAGATAATCCATGAAACTGTTCAGCATTTAAAATAACCAGTTTACACTGTATGACATTGTGAAATGATGAAGGTAGAAATGAGAATGCTTTCACATGCTGCCTAGTGTTGGGTAAAAACTGCTTCGTTATGCTTGAGGGATATGCATGAACAAAATTCAGAATATCAGAAATATTTATAACTCAAAATGGACTTTCATTATAAGTTTTATATTGTTTTTCATCGTTAGGCCAAATGGAATTCCAGTTTGGGAAGCCCATTTGGTAATTGCGTCCGAACAGTCCCCTAAATGAGAGCAAAATAATATTAAAACCACAATAGTTATCCATCACTTTCATCGTTGCTAAGGTTCAATGTTTACGGATTGTGATTCAAGTAACACATTATGTGTTCTTTAAATAAACTAGTAGTGCATTATTAGCCATTGTCCCATCTTAATTATGTGAAATGGGAGCTTTGAACAACACATGTCTGTGAAAATATTCATTTTCTGTTGTGGCGAAAGAAAAAAAAACATGCTTTGACAGTGTGCATGAATGCATAGGTGCAAGGACATATTGCAAGACTCAGACGGCAGTTGAGTTTGATTGATGGACAGCAGCAGCAGCAGCAGCAGCAACTCAAAACAGCATCTGATATGTAAATGTTTATTATGTCTCATGAAAGATATTACATTTTATCATACAGAGGAGTCTAAAATTTTTCTTTAGTCATGAATAATGAGTATACCTTGATCTCTTGGTTCGCTCTACTGAAGAGAATTTTGTACTTTTCCATTTTCAGCTCTTTGTTGCAAGTTTTGTCAAGATGAAAAATAACAATTTATTTATATTGATACAGAGGAAAAAATCATTTATCCTTTTCAAGTTAAAATAAGAATGTACTTACAGTTTTATAACAATTTGTGGTGTGTGACCATCAAATCTTACTTAAATACATATTTATATTGCAAACAGCTTTTAATTTCCTTCATTCTTCATTTTCCCTTTTTGTTGGAAGCTCGCTCTATGGTAGCCCTATGTGCAATACTCTTAGTTCTGTATCTTTAGGATGAAATTGTTTTATCCTTGTGGGTTGAGTTGTGATCTCTCTCTGTCATCCACCTTTGATTAAGTTGGGGATGATAAATCTATAAGTTGGTCGAATCTTTTTAGAGAAAAAAATCTGTTCGTCTTACTGAGACGATTAAAGAGACCCGGGCATGGACTGTGACTGGATATTCTGTTTCATTTTTGTATTATCGAAGTCATATGGAAGTGCTAGTTCATGGTATATTACCTGTTCTATTACCCAAGCCCCCCCACCCCACCCCCCTGAAAAGAGAAGGTTGATTTTGAGTCGTTCCTTGTGCATTGGAAAAGAAGTATTAGTTGTCATAATAAACAATTTCCAGAGAAACTATACATTTTAGTATTACAATTATCATTCTATTATTTTGTGTTATAGGCAGGCACCATGGAAATTTTGAAACATATTTCACATTTCCTCGTTCAAGGATTTGATATGTCGGTCTTCCTGTACTTATTATTGTACCATCCGTGAAATTATTGTATATGGAACTGTACTTCGTCAAATCAGAAAACTTGCTGGACATTGTACTTTGGGATATGACTAACCTAGGTACATGGAAGTTGCATCATTAATACAATGTGTGACTTGAACAGGATAATGTTTTTCCCGTGGGCTTCAGATTGGCAAACATTGAATGCTCTATATTCTTGTAAAAGTATTGGCTCTTGAGGCTTCCACAGGGTCACAAGTAATTACCATATTCATGATCGATGAAAATTTATGTTCCACTGCCTATATGCTACTCTTCTGGTAAAGTTTAGATAGCAATGTATATCTGTTATTCGCAGCATAATGGTTTCTGCAGATTTTCTTTTACTAATTTTACTGTCTTTCTTTACCTTCTTTAGTAGCGTTTGTGACTAGTATGCTTATATGAACATATCACATCCATTCTTACTGATATGTGTCAGAGTTCCTTTGAAGTCTTCGTGCATTCGCTGTAAAGAGTAACTTCTCTCATCAAATATTGATAGACTTAAATGTATTGCCATTTCCACTCATCTAATCATTATTGCTAGGCTCCATCTGATGCAGCAGTATTTCAGGTAATAGATCACTATCCTTTAATATTAGAGTTCATTTCAATATCATTTTTGTGGGTCCCTGACATAACCCTGGCACATTCTCATGTTTCTCAGATGCTATGACATGTCTAGGGATCTATTAATTGTTTTCAATTTATGGGTTGGAAATCCAAGCTTCTTGTGCTCTTGGTCTTTTAAAATGAAGTACTTGCTGAGCTGTTGTTTGGCCCCAATTGTCTTTGAATAATGCCCCCTTCGGATGCAACCCATTCAGGTACGTCACCACGAATTTCTTTCTATCTACTTTCCTACTCTAAATCCTTTCTTGCTAATTTATTATAAAATGTGACTCGACTCTATCTAGAACTTGAATCCTGGCTAGCTGCTGTTTGTATGGTTTGCCTCAGGTTTCTTGCAATGAGCGTGTGTCAGGCACATGGGTTGTGGGTTATTTTGGAGGGTGGGTGTTTTGTTGGGGGGGGGGGTGGTGAAGAGTTGAGTTAACCTAACAGTTTCAAGTAGTTGGAGTAGTATCCAAGAATGTAGCTCTAGGGCAAGAGTAAACATTGGCTTCGTGTGCTATAGAGATTGCTATGTCACTTTCTACTGGAAAATAAAAGTGAAATTCGGTTGATGTATTAGTTTCTCCTCCGGAGCACCGCTATTTTCTTGATCTATAGAAAATACTCGAGGGAACACTAACGGGCAATCCCCGTTTTTTCATCTTCCCTCACCCACACACACTTAGTGTCCATGTTGAGTGTGTGAGGTAAAATTACACAACCCAACACACACACACACACACACACACACACATGAATGATATGCTTGTAAACTGCATCTGTTTCTGGAACATTGGATAGGATTATTAGTGAAGTTGCAATACATTCTATTTTCAGCTAGATTTGATCTACCTACCGTTTTGTATATACTTAAATGATTTCTACGGATAGTTTGTATAGTTTTACTATATATTGTAATGGTATATAATAGCTCAATTCATTCTTGAACTCTCTAATGTGCCTTAAAATAGTAAAAAAGGAGACTACAGAAATGGTGGAACTGTGATCCTCAAATTCCTATTGCTTTGGGGGGAGAGAGAGAGAGAGAGAGAATTGGACTGTGACATATTTGTTTGAGGATAGTAAAAGATGTACTGTCAAGGACCTGATGGGATTTAACAGAATGAGAAGATATTGCAACATTTAATATTAATGAAATTTGTTTAGTGATTTTCTTAAATCATTTTTCTGAGCCTTGGAACATGCAGATTTAGCTTTCTTTCTTTTCTCTGTGGGCATAGAGATGGAGCCATGTAAGGGGTGGGGGGTGGGGGGAGGTAGTATCTGTGACTGTGAGTGGTTCTCATTCGACATCTTCTACTCGCTGTTTAATAAGATAAGGACCACACCTCGATCATATCAAGTTGTATTATAGCTATGTATCATACATGATATCTTTTCGATCGTTAAAGGGTATTTTGGTCATTTCAGAACTCATCCCGCAAGTCCCCCCACCCACTTAAAAAAAAAAGCTAGTTCTGATTGTAAATAACATGCAAAGAGAGTTGAAAAGTTCGGTCATTTAGATGGTACATCGAGTGAAATATCTACTGTTTATGTATACAAGTAAAAAAATGCAATTATGCATTATTAATTTAAGGGTAGATCTCGCACGTAATAATGGAAGAAGTGAAATCTTGGATTTTCAGATGAATTAAATATAGTCAATATAAAATGTTGGGACCAATATATATATCTTCACAAGTGTTCTTATCATATTATATTTATATATTATGGCGATACTCCTTAATGTGAAATAATATTTACAGATCTCCTAAAAAATATTTAAAAAAAATATATTTTCAGACGTAGGGTAAAAGACAAGCAAGTGCATTTGGCAAAAAAAACCTAGAACTTGGTATAAATTGTGCCTAATTTAATATTAAATTTTTTTAGGAAGAAAGTACAAAGGAAGTACGATTTTATTTTATTTACTCAATATTAATTCCTGAAAAAAAAATATTTATTGCGAATAACAAGAAGTAAAAATTCAGAAATACGACAAAAAGGTAAGAGCAATGGCATTAAATATAGTCCATGTATTTTAACGGTTAGTTAAGTAAATGGGTTTATATTTGGCCAATTGCAGTAGTTTGCTTGTATAGTTTTGACACTGTTTTTGTACAGATATATAATATATTTTATTTATTTAAAAAGGGTCGAAATTAAACCTGAAAAAAAGCATCTTCACATGGATTTTACTGAATCAACTGTGGTGTTTTTTAGCTGACAATAATTTAGCAGAATCACAAGCCCAACAGCAAGAAAAAACCAAATCTTCTTGAGAGAGAGAGAGAGAGAGAGAGAGAGTTTTCAAAAGATGGATGCTAAATCAAAACGGTTGAGTCAAGTTTTAAAAGGAAAATTTGTACATTAAAATTCATAATACAAGTAATTTTATACTGATTGCTGCTTATTTTTGACCTTTTTGTATATAAGTGGTGAAATTGATTATTTAATCTCTACGCATCGTTGGAAGATAAATGGTGAAAAAAAAGGAAATGTTGGTAACCACATAAATAAATATTAGTTGAAGAATACCAAAAATTTTGGTAGTGAGACAGAATGTTGGAAGTGGAAGCTATAGTTCGGAAAGTTTGATGTTGAAACCTGAAACCGATTGCAACTGTGAAAGCCAAGTCTCAGGCCACCACCCAACAATTTTGTTTTTTATTTTAATTTAACATTATATATATATATGTGTGTGTAATGATAACGGTGCCAATAAAAAAATGTTATTCTATTAATTAAAAATCAATCTGCACCGTTGATCTCTGAATATATGGAGTATTATTCCACGTAAAAAATTAGTTTTGGTCGTCAATTTAGTTATAATTATAGACCATATAATTTTAAGTCTCTATTTGAATTCACCTTTATACGATACGTATTGTCAACCTACACGTAACTAAAATAAGGTGGCATTATAAAATATCAAAAACATATGTGGAACTAAAGCCCTAACTTGTCTCTTGTATTCTCTAGCTTCAAATTCAATTAGAGTAATAAAAGAGAACATCGTTCCCTATCAAATTAGATAGAGGGCGAAACTTAAAATCTAATTTCTCATAGTACATCAATCTCGTGATATCAAATTATTACAAATGATCAATGAAATCGCATGCCACTTCCAATAGTTTCAATCTTGTCCACTTCTAATCTCTAGTCACAACAAGATAAGTCAAATATGACTTACCAATACTTAATTAATCACATCAAGTTTGAGAAATCGAATTGTAACTTTTCCTACTATCAACATATGTTAATTGGGGTACAAAATTCATACTAAAAGGGTCCATATTGCTATTAGGGCACCCAACATCGGATACTACACCAACTGGTTTGGGTCCCACATTGTCCTTTCCTATTTTCCTCAAACAACCCTAAATCCCCGTGGTATGTCCGGGGGGGGGGGGGGGGGGGGGGGGGGGGGGGGGGGGGGGG
>JAYDZE010315049.1:0-18413 GCA_034509125.1 Monilaria moniliformis | reverse complement strand
ATGGAAGTTAAAATCCCTTAAAAATAGCCGCATATATATTTCATCCCATTTTTAACCTTATAATGATGCAAAACGTTAGCATATAATGATACTCGATTTCCTAAGATCTTGTCCATTGATTTTTGTATCCAATGGTGTGTATTTGTTCTTAGTTAAGATTTGGAGCACTAGTTTGACACTAGTGCTACCCTATATATATATATATATATATATATATAATTAAGACTTTTTAAAAATATGTTGATGAGTAGGTGGACTCCCATCTGCACATGAGTTCTTGTCATTGATGAATATCTTATATTTTTGTGTTCATATGTTTTCACAAAGACATATGAATATCTCATAGATATGCTCAGGAATAAAATCATACAGGTTATAACATATGGTTACTAACACTCAGAGACTTGAATGCAAAATTCTATCAATCCATGGCCTGAAAGTTCAATGGAAAATTATCACCTGAAAATTAAAATTCAATGATTACTAACTACCAACACAAAGACATATCGTCGAACAGTTGGAGCACTTCCCAGAAGACCAAGATTCTCCTAAGACATTTCGTCGAACGGTTGGAGCGCCTCTATAGCTTGCAGCAATGAACTCAACTCTGACGTCCCTTCTTAACCTCCATTTACAAAGATTGATCGTATAAAAGCGGCTCCCTCCTACACAGGGTTCAATTTTTTTACCTATGCACCCTAAAGGAGATCAAATCTAAACATCTCCTAACATTTGTTACATGTTTGGGGCATTAATGATTTAACTATTAATTTAGGCTAAAAAATCAAGTATTTTTAGATTATACGTATAATTATTTATATACATACTTGTAATGATATAACCACATGGAGGATCTATTGATATTTATTAAAGAATATGGTAGGAATAATTAGCAATAAAAAGAATTCAAATACATGATTTGTTTAGCATTTAATTGACAATTTCTGTTACTAAGGCCCTAAATTGGTATGTTTTTTCTTTCTTAATTGATAAAAGCTTCTCAATTTTATTATAAATTGGGGTATGACCAATTTAGAGAGAAACCAAAACGTGGAGGTATTAGAAAAATAGCTACAAATCAATAATATCGAATGGAAGGAAGAAAAATGCAGCAGCTAATTTTTATGATTTATTTTATATTATTTAGTGCTCCAAATTTTGTAGCATGCGATAAAGAGATTCATTTAATTAATTGTATGGATGCAGCTTGTGCAGAGGCATGTAGGAATGCATTCTGTGGTGCACTTCACTGTGTAACCGGCCGATGTGTCAGGAAGAGGGTTTACGAAAAATCCGTCTGCATCTGCGCTCCGTCCATGTAATAGTGAGAGTGAGAGATCGACTTCTCCACCCACTAGAGTTGGTTTACTATGTTTATTTATGTGAAACATATTTGAGTAAAAAAATAATAATATCTTTGCTATGTTATAATAATTGTTTAATATATAATATTAAACAATTGCCCTCAAATTCATTACAAATTCATCATTATTATAAAAATCTATATATATTTAAGTTAAGGGAAATTGTGTAATATAATATATAATATTATACTATTGTTCTCAAATTGAATATAAAATAAAAATAGCAGTGAACTGAAATGTAACCACCATTCTGTTGTTCTAGAAGATGTGATTAGAAGCCAATCGTGTATTTCCATCTGTGAGCAAAATGGAATGTTGTCTAATTGTTGAAGCTGGAAGACTTTTGGGTGAAATGCTCGACAGATGTGCAATTTGAGATTTTGGTTTGGAAGATCTTCCACCGTTCAACTCTATCTTGATCAACTTCAATATATCATAAACCTGCATCGCCACAGATCTACCTCAATCAAACTAGTATTTCGATTTTGACTGAATGAACCCAACAAGTAATTTTCAAAAGAAAATTCAAACAAAACACACCAAGCTGAACTACTTGCTCTTAAATAATAAAAATTAAAGAAAATTGTGAAACGAAATAAACTAAAACATAGCATATATGGGTTTAATTTAGTGACAGATGCAGGGGCTCCTAATATTTTTTTTTTCTGATGAGATTTTGATATAGCTTAATGACCTCAAAATAGGTGGACAAAACCCTAGCGTCCCGGCTCAACACCTGATATATTCTCTCGAGCAGAGAAAGTAGAGTTTCCACCTGATCTCCGAGTAAATCAACCTACACACACAAGAACATATTCAATGTTCAATTATTTCTCATAATACAATGTGTGTGTGTGTGTGTGTGTTTCTAAATTCTTAGATACCTCAGTTTCAGCTAATTTAAGGTTCCCACATCTTGAAATGAAAGCCTTCTCATACAACAATTTTCTGGTCTTAATCCAAGCCACAGGTTGGGTTAGTGCATCAACTTTATGCTTCAATGCTTCCAACCTAAATGTAGATAGCATAAATCAATTAAACCAAGGTCATACGTGCCACTGCCAGACATAATACATTGCAATTTTTCAGCTGTAAAACTAGGTTTCTGATTTTAGTGCCACATATCTGGCAAACATTATAAGATGTTATAATTGCACTATATTTATAGGCGTGCTACAAATTGTCAATTTGAGTAAATTTTGTGTTATTTTCAACAGTTCATCCTATCTACGGCTAATGACTCATCTTCCATATCATAAGTGTAAATCAATCTCCTAAAAAGGAAGAGGCGCATTGTGATGATCGCATACATCTATATGCGGACAAGTTTATGCCCCCCAAAAAATAATGAATGAAGTACTTACCTCAAGCATTTTCCCTCAAGATTCTCATACAACTCGACTTCAACGTCATCAACCAAAAATCGAAATCTCTTGACAATCTCCAACACATTTTCCGACCAATCTGTCTCACCAACGCCTTGTAGACCGAGACACGGACTCGTGCTTTCGTCTTGGAGACGAAGTATGTTGTTGAATTCCGAGTTTTCATAATACTCTCCGCCATCATCAGAAACTTCTAGACTCTCTTCGAGCTCCGCTAGCAACTCCTTGGTCGTATGGAGCTGCTGCAAAGCCCTCTCCAGTTTCTCGCTCACCGAGCAGAACGTGCTCTCGTCGTCCGTTATCAACCACTCGATCGCGGCCCGCTCCTCCGTCTCCTCACAATCTAGGATTACTAAACTGTTACTCACGCTGTGCTCTTTGATCAAAGAGCTCGCCGTTAGCATCAGATTCTCCTCTAATTCCAGTGATTTTAGCAGCGAATCGACCTTGTGAATCAAGCTCGATTCTCCGTCTCCTCCCCTTGAGCGGGGAGTGGCAGAGCGGGGCGTGCCTTCCTGGCACGCCTGCGCCCGCCTGGATTGAGGCGTACGCGCTTCGAAATCAGTATGTTTTGATTCTTGTGAAGACCTCCATGATTTGATCATTTCTGTTAAGTAAATCTTGTAGACTTCTTCTCTCAAAAGGCATTTCATGCAGTCCTCTGCAGGACTGCAACGGAAGTCCTCTTGAGGGGTTTTTGAAATTCGGGCCGAGTTGGATTGACTCGTTTTCCACTGCTTGGGTGTTTCTTCTTGTAATGTAGTTTCTGTTTTTGATGACCTTCTAGATTGAGGTGTGGGTGCTTCAAAATCAAAGTGATTTAGTACTTGTGAACTCCATGCTTTTGTCATTTCTTTGAAGTAGATCTTGTGGATTTCTTCCCTCAAGAGGCTTTCCACGTAGTCCTCTAAAATGGGACTGAGGCGGAAGGCCTCTTGAGGTGTTTCGTGTGGGGACATAACCCTAGATTGAGGTGAACGTGCTTCAAAATCGAACTGTTTTAGGGCTTCTGACTTCCATGCTTGGGTTGTTTCTTTGAAGTAGATCTTGTAGATCTCTTCCCTCAAGAGGCATTCCGTGCAGTCTTGTACAGGACCGCAGTGTAAGTCCTCTTGAGGTGTTTTTGAACATCGGACTGAGCCAGATTGACTCATTTTCCAATTTTCTTCTTGAAACATAACCCTAGACTGAGGTGTGTGTGCTTCAAAATTAAATTGCGCTAATGCTTCTGACCTCCATGCTTCGGTCGTCTCTCTGAAGTAGATCTTGAAGATTTCTTCCCTCAAGAGGCATTCCGTGCAGTCCTGTATCGAACTGAAGTGGGAGTCCTCTTGAGGGGTCTTTGAATCTCGGGCCGGATCAGATTGACTCCTGATTTTCAACTCTTTATCTATTTCTTCTTGAAATTTAACCCTAGGTTGAGGCATACGTACCTCAAAATCGAACAATTTTAGTGCTTCTAACCTCCACTCTTCGGCCATTTCTCTGATGTAGATCTTGTAGAGATCCTCCCTTAAGAGGTTTTCTATGTAGTCCTGTAAAATGGGACTGTCGCGGGAATCCTCTTGAGGTACTTTTGGACCACGGGCTAAATCAGATAGACTCATTTCCCATTGCTTAACCATTTCTTCAAAAATAAGGGCAAATATATCCTCCCTTATTGCGCTCTCCATGTAATGTATCTGGATTCGGTGTCTATTCGAGCCTTCTAATTCATCAGAAGCCGTCTCCTTGGCCCCACAACAGCTAAAGTCTTTCATCACGCCGCGGAAAAGTAGTTGATACGTGTCTTCAATCACTGCGATTTGGAAACACAAACCATCCCTCTCTTCCTGGAGTTTCTTGATCTCTGCCTCAAAGCTTTGGATAGTGGTAGAAGTTCTATCCATTACTCTATGAGGCTTCGGAACCCTCCCCCTTCTCTCTTGAGACCGGCTTCGGCAACCAACGCCTTTTAGGTCAGAGACTTTATGTTTCCTTTGGGTAAAATTCTCTAGCCTTACAATGACATCTTGTATTAGTCTTTCCATTGCATTGATGTCCTCGTTCCTCTTGATCCAAGACGACGTGCCCTCTCTCTGGAGGGTGTCTCTTGCTAGCAAGCTCCTCTGCTCCCGCTGCCTCTGTATGATTGACTCGTGGCTCTTGATGATCTTCCAAACATGGTGGCTTCCACCAACTTCATCACCATTGTTTTCTAGCAGATTTTGTGTGAAATCAAAATCTAGATTAGGTTCACTGTTAGTTCGGCGTGATTTGGGGAAACATGGCTGAACATTGGAGACATCATTTCTTGAAAAGAAATCTTTGAGTTCATGAAACAAACTCTTCATCTCATCAATGAAATCAAACCAAGAACCCTTCACTAGCCCATCTCTCTTCTTCAGCTCAATGTCGAACTTTGTTTGAATATCGCGCGCAAAACCCTTCACCAAAATCGAATCCACCTCCCTCTTTATACCCTTTCTCAATTGCTTCTCTAGTGGGACCACCTCCTCTAGTTGCACTCTCCCAAACACGAGATCTAGGGTTTGTTTCAAAATGTCGATGCCTGAACTCATAAATTGATCATCTTCCATGGGTACCAATCCCCGTTCCTTATCCAAAGAATCGAGGTTGGGGTTGGGGTTGGGGCTAGAAGCACGCGATCTTCTAGCCCTACTCCCACTATTCAAGATCATCTTCTCATCCTCAAAAGTTACTAACTCTAGTTCCTTGAATAGTTTCTTATTCAAGGAACTAGGGCTGAGATTAGGGCTAGAAGCACGTGACCTCTTAGCCCTTCTCTCAACATTCAAGATCATCATGGAATAAAGATTAGGGTTAGAATGCGACCTTCTAGCCCTTCTCTCACTATCTAAGATATCGCATCTCAAATTAGGGCTAGAAAGCGACCTTCTAGCCCTTTTTTCTGTATTCAAGATCATCTTCTCATCTTCCAACAATACTACTGATCCTTGTCCGTTATTCAAGGAGCCGGGCATGAGATTAGGGCTATAACCACGCCACGTTCTAGCCCTAATCTCACTATCCAAGATCATCTTCTCATCTTCCAATTTCTGCTTGATGTCCAAAACCTGCTCATCAACTGAGTCCTTCATCATCATTATCACCGGCCCGATCTTCTCGTACAACTGAATCGATTCTCTCTCTGTCAGCTCGAGGGCTTCGCGCAGCCTCAACTCATTGTCCAACCTCTCACGAAACTCCCTGTCTTTCTCCATTATAAGCCGTTTCATGTCTCGGATTCGCCCCTCCAACCCCTCTCTGATCTCGATCAAGTCTGAGATCATCTTTCTGCAGCTGCTTTCAAGGATCTCACTCTCATCTTCTTCTTCAAGGATTTTCATACTGCCTTCGACCAAGATTGCTGCCAGTTGGTAGAACGTTGTTTGTTCGTGTAGGAATTCGATTTGACGTTTGTCCTTTAACTGGAGCTTTTCTTGAGCTCTATCCATGGCAGATCTCAAGATTCTCATCATGATTGACTCTGACTTTGATCCGCAGCCAGTCTGCTCGATTAGATCTTCCATGATTGAGGCGATAAGGCTTTTTAGGTCGAGCCTGTTACACAGATTTTGCTTGTATTGAAAATGAGTTGGAGAAATGGAGCAATATCGACCTGTATCTCAATCTTGAGCATAGTTTGGAGTTGCAGATTTCAGTCATGCCTCAGATTTGATCTAATTCACTTTAGCCAAGCTTATCCAAGTGATGGATCTGTAGACCAGCTCTAAGTTAAGAGAGATCCGAAAAATTTGTATAGTTTTGATCTAATTTTCATAGTCTTTTACGTCAAGAAAAATGTTGTATAGTTTTTAAGAAAGAGTATATTCAATTGGGATCGATTTAGGAAATGACCCTTTGTGCAGTTTGGATCATCTGTCGCACAGTTTAACGTGTCTCGCACTCTCACTTTATATATCCCACTATTAAATTCCTTATTTTAATATCTATTATAACAATAAAATTTATTATTATATAATGTATTCCTAATTAACATCTTTTACTAAAAAATTGAAGTTTACAAAACTATAAACTCTATTTATGGGATAATCTTATCTAACAATCAAAACTTATAAACTCTATTTCCTAGTTATGTTGTTAATTGGTCTCTGGATAATTCTATGTATATTCTGTCTAACACATCACAATTTCAATGTGTTTGCTTATCTTCAAATTCTTCTGCCAAAACCAACAATTTACATCCAAAGATTACCTTATTATTTTATTTTTATCTGGATAATTCTATAAAAGAAACGCGAGATTTTAGGCACGCCTTTCTCTTCAATGGTTCCTAATATCTCTCAACCGACATAATTTCCCAAATTTAGGAAGTAAACAAAAAGGGATCAAGAAATCATTTTCTACTCTTTTTCATATCCAAAAACAAGAAAATGCCCCACAAGACTTGAGAGGCAAGATTTTTGCAAAACAGAATTAGGGCAAGAAAAAAAAAAGGGGGCTGGGAAAAATGTGGCTATCAACTGGAAAAGGTAGTAACAATTTTGCAAGAAAAAGTGGGAGAAATGGGCTTGTTGCAGTAGCCATAGACAAAGATAAAAGAAGTCAAGATGCTCTGAAATGGGCAACTGAGAATCTCATCAACAGAGGCCAAACCATCATTCTCATCCACGTCGTCCCAAAGCCGTCGACCTCACGTACGTAGAGACTGCTTCACACTCGTCCTTTTCTTGATCTCATGATCATGTTTTTGCCTCCAATTAACTGCTTGATATCCTCCTTTTGATATGTGTCAACCATGACCCGCCCTGACCTAGTCTATTTTTTTGGCCAAGCCGGGTCATATTTTTATTGGCTTGGCCCGGAAAGCCCTCAAATTGACCCCGCCAACCCGGTTTCCCCCATTAGTCTGGTGGGCTCAAGCAGGGTCGGGCCAATGAGTTGACACCTTCAAATATGTCGATGCTTCGCCTCATGATTAGTATTTTTTGCCTCCAATCTCTTAAACAAGAGTCGTGAACATTGATATCTGATCCTTTTGATATGCTTGTTATGCTTCGCCTCATATATAAGTTTTCGCCTTTTATTTGATGTGCATTTGATCATATCAACGTTTTTTTTAGAACATATCAACGTTAAAATGTATGCAAAAACTTTGTCTTTCTTGCACTAAAACAACCTAATTTACTTGCAGTTGGGAAAGGTTACGCCATTTATGAACCAAATGGAGTTGCAAAATCACGCAGGAAAGTACTTGAGAAACAGCACAAAGAGCTATTCCTCACCTTCCGTTGCTTCTGCTCTCGCAAAGATGTAAGCTAATGAATCCGTTGTGACAAATGACGAATTCATATTAATTGAAATTATGGCCTCCCATGGGGCTCAAACCCATAACCACAAACTCATTTTGAAATTATGGCCTCCCACCTGGTTAGGAATGCATAATAATAAAAAAAATCCTAATTGGGGATTGGTAGCCCTAATTGGGGTGGATGCACCGATCATTCTGTACACAAGTTTTGCCAAATTAAATTACTGAACTATCCTTAGAAATTGCAATAAGTAAGGATATTATAGGTATATATATCAAAATTCTGATCGCACTCGTTCCAACATTTTCAACAGATAAATTGCTTTGATGTGCTGTTGGAGGAGACAGACATAGCAAGAGCCATAGCAGAATACGCTACGTATGCTGCCGTCGAAAGCTTGGTTCTTGGCTCATCACGCCATGGCTTTATCAAGTGAAACTTCTATGCTTTTTTACAGCTTGTGACAAATTGAATGAATTCTTGAATTCTGCATAAGCTAATATGGTTTCATAATTTTTTCACTCAATAGTCCAATAATATTAATATGTGACTATAATTAGTGCATATTTTATGATGTCTTACTAATGCCTCTTTATTAGTGTATATTATAATGTTAGAGTGATGTGATTTTTACTAGTAGAATTACGTTGCCTATAGTTGTGATTAGGTAAAGCAAATAGGCCCTGAGGTAAAAATTCTGGCATTGCCTATGTTTTATATCTAGTCCATGATCAGAAGGGTGTTTGTGAATTGCAAGATTGAAGACGACGGACGTACCTAGTAGCGTATCAAAATTGGCGCCGGATTTTTGCACTGTTTATGTCATATCCAAAGCGAAGATCTCCTCCGTTAGGAATGCGTCACGTGCAGCGCCTTTCGTCTCTCCCGTCATCGCTCATCTTCAAAAGATGGAAGACCAAGCTAGTTGTAGTGGTGATTCTTTCCCGGGCGATGCTTCCCACAAGTCCAAACCAAGTACGGCAAGCATTACATATTTTTCTCTATAAAATTATCATTTTCAACTTAACCGCATTTTATAAAAATCCCGACCTTCGAGATACACAAATAGCTAGAGAGAAAAAACAATATTTCCTTTATAAAAATGTCACCAGACCAAAAATTTGAGACCAATGACATTATTATTTTTAATTATTTTTTGCATATCTCAAGGTCATGAACTAGTTTTCGCCTCCAGTCTCTTACATGCGTTTGTTCGTATCTAAATTAAATTGTCACTTGACCAAAATTTTCTGACTTGGCACACCAAACTCAAAATTGAATTAAAATTTTGACCCGGTGACATTTTCGGGAAAAAGTTCATAATATAAGTTAAAATCACATGCATGGCGTGATTGATCCGTGCCGCTGTGTTTTTTCCTTTCCGTCGAGCAGGTGGAGAGAGGACGCCGCCACCAAAAGCCACAGTGGACGACACAGAGTTGTTAAAGTAAAATTCCATACCATGCATGAAAGGTTTCACCTTATTTAAGGCAAATGTGGTGATGACAAAAAATAGTGAAATCTTCAATATTTCTTCTCTAGCAGGTCTCCATTCTCAAGAGGGAGAGGCTTCAACGGCAGAATGTTTGCTGAAATCCCAGAAAACGAGACCGATTCCTCTTTTGCCGGATCGGACAGGACCAGCACGGACCGGATCAGCTCGGACCGCCTTCCCGGAGTGCTTTTCGACAGCCAAGCCTCGAGCCGGACGTCACGAGCGTCTACGTGCTCGGATAATAGCTTCACCTCGATGCCGAGGGGGAGCGAGGCCAACAGCTTCTCCACTGACTTCTCGTCGTCTTCGACTGAGGGAGTAGGGAAAATCGCCATTGATTAGGGTTGAGATGTGGTGTGAAATGAATTAGGGTTTTTTTGGTTGATAAGAATTTGTTGCTTGGGAAAATGCAGGAAGATGCTGATGCGGAGATGAGAAGGCTGAAGCAAGAGCTGCAGAGGACTATGGAGATGTATAGCACGGCGTGCAAGCAAGCTCAAACGACGAAGCAGCAGAAGGTGAGTGATGAGTATTTAATTATTCGGTTTATTTGGTCGGTTTTGGCGAGAACCAAAAATTACCAAATTAATCGAACCAAACCAATCCGAAATAAATAGAATTTAGCAGCATGATTTTTGACTTTTTGCTTTTTTGCTAAATGTTTTAAATAATTTAGAAATAAAATTAACCAACACAACTTATTTTAATTAACATATGTTCGATTTGGTTCGATTTAATTTTAATTTTTTTCAAATTTCCACTCACATACAGTACTATCACGATTCACAAGACCTTATCTAATTTGATTATTTTTGTATCTTTCCTTCATTTAATTAATTATATTAAATTTTTTATATCTATTAAATATTATGTATTATACATATTCTAATTCTAGTTCGCCTGGTCCGGTCAAAACAAATACCAAACCGATCGTATTCGGTTAAGTTCGTTTTCGATTGTTTTGAGATTCTTCTCACCCCTAGCTACTAAGTAAAGCACCATAAGACCATCTCTAGTATGACAACTTTGGTCTAATTTCTTGCCTTCTATTCAAGGCTGCCGAGCTCAGCCGGTGGCGCGCCGACGAAGAGAGGAGGATGGAGGAGGCCCGGCTGGCGGAGGAGTCAGCTCGGCTGAGGGCCGAGAAAGAGAGAGCCAAGTACAGGGCAGCAATGGATAACGTGGGAGCAGCTCAAAGGATTGCAGACATGGAGTCACGGAGGAGAGTGAGCGCTGAGATGAAAGCCATTCAAGATGAGAGTGAAGAGAAAGAGATGGCAGTGAGCACTGCATCACTCAACTATCGAAGATACACCATTGATGAAATCGAAGAGGCGACGCAATACTTCTCCAAGTCCCTCAAGGTCGGAGAAGGCGGGTACGGGCCCGTGTTCAAGTGCCACCTCGACCACACGCCCGTCGCCGTTAAGGTCTTGCGCCCCGACGCGGCGCAAGGGAGGTCACAGTTCCAACAAGAGGTACGTACGAACAAGTTTGGCTCGTTTGTTATCGAATTTCTTAGCTAAAGTTTTATTTACCGAACACTTCCAAGGCTCACAAGCTAACTTGAGTTTAAACGGTCTTATTTTCTTTTAAAAACATAATTTTATTCAAAAATATTATATATTTGCTATGATTATTTTATTTTATAGCAAATAAAGTTAATTAGAGCCTCAATTTGAATTTATTCTTTATATAGCATTAACATTGCAAATAGTTTAATTATAATTATGGACATCAAAATTTTCGGTATCAAAAACCTAATTGTGATCACCTATAAAATTGTTATAGTTACTATCTATAGTTTGTGCGAAGTGGAAATATAAAATTCCACCTCACTTTACTGGTGATCCTACACGGATTTCGGACACTTGAAATTTTGATATAAGCTATAATTAAACAATTTTGCAAAGTTATGCAATAAATTCATGAAGTTGAGATCATAAGTAAAACATGTTAAAGAAAGTTGAAACATAAACTATAATCAACTCTTATTATTTAAGTTACTCATTACTAATTATAGTATAATAACATAAGTTCTACTAAATTAATAACTTCATACTTTTGAGCTAACTCACTTCACGACCCGAGTACTTCCAAACTCAATGTCAGCTTGTCTAGATAACGGGCTTTTACCGAGCCAAAAACCAGGTAGTTGGGCTCATTTACATCCCTGATCAAAACAGACCATATGTTGTTAATTCCCCAAAGAATGACCATTTTCTTTCTCCACACACATGGTTCCCTTGCAGCTCCAAGTCCTGAGCTGCATGAGGCACCCCAACATGGTCCTCCTCGTCGGCGCCTGCCCGGAGTACGGCTGCCTTGTCTACGAGTACATGGCCAACGGCAGCCTGGAGGACCGCCTCTGCCGCAAGGACAACACCCGAGCCCTCTCCTGGCAGCTCCGCTTCCGTATCGCCGCGGAGATCGCCACGGGCCTCAATTTCCTGCACCAAATGAAGCCGGAGCCTCTCGTCCACCGCGACCTCAAGCCGGCCAACATCCTCCTCGACCAGAACTACGTCAGCAAGATCAGCGACGTCGGGCTGGCGAGGCTCGTCCCGCCCTCCGTGGCCGACGACGCCACGCAGTACCTCATGACTTCGACAGCAGGGACTTTTTGCTACATCGATCCGGAATATCAGCAGACGGGAATGCTTGGGGTGAAGTCGGATATCTACTCGTTTGGGGTGCTGCTACTGCAGCTGCTCACGGCGAAGTCTCCGATGGGGCTGACGCACACGGTGGGGCGCGCCATTGAGAAGGGGAAGCTCGAGGAGATGCTGGACCCGGCGGTGCCGGACTGGCCGGTGGAGGAGGCCGAGGTGCTGGCGCGACTGGCGGTGCAGTGTGCGGAGATGAGGAGGAAGGACCGGCCGGACCTTGGGAAGGTCGTCTTGCCGGAGTTTAATCGGCTTAGGGATATTGCGAATGAGAGGATGGAGCGCTTCTTGGTGTAAGGTTAGTTGATGAGGTTTTTGAGAAGGGTTGTTCGTATTCTGTGTCCCAAACTTTTAGCATCTTTTAGAAAATACAATTTTGGAAAAAAATTAATTTGTTTAATGCCTTTAAGAAACCGGAGATGGAATGAAGAGACAGATTCTTAGAGTTATATGGTTTTTTTTGCAATTTTGTATTGAATAATGCGGATTCTATTGTTCTTCAATGTAGAACATAAATCAAACATTTTCTAATGTTAAGATTGTTTGAAGGGAAAATGCAAGTTTGGGATGTTTTTTGAAAAACACCAAGTTTTAGACGAATTATGATTGTCCTCTTGAGGAATTATGAAAGCTTCTTTGACTTACTTTGGTTTTATCGCTCCTATAACAGGAGCTGCAGAGTGGAGTCTTGAAGAGCAGTGTTCATGGAGAAGACGAGCAATATACATGGTTCCATCATTCTCCACCTATTCTTCTCTCTTGGTTATGATTTCGTAGCTGCATTTTAAAAAATGTTCTAAACCTTGATATCTGCTACAGTTATAGTAAAGAGAATGATGTTATGTCATGCTGCATAGGTTTGTGTTCAGGCAAAACATAATGCAAAGAACACGTGAGACCAACGCATGTCAAACTCCACAAAAATTTGAAGAATGATTAATGATAAGATTCTGCAAACGGATATGATTAAACTAGTTTCAATGTGGTTTTAGAATGTAGTGAGGATCATTGTTTTCCAAAAGTAGATGTCCGAACAATTTAAAAAGTTAAACTCGTTCAAACTCTCGACTGCTCCAATAAATAAGAAGAGTGTGTGTTCTTTAAACATCCTCAACACACACTGTAATCCACATCACTGGCTTCACAAATCTTGCTCCTATGATTTGGGAAAACATACAGCACACAGCAAAAGTGGTATGTCTGCCATAAGACGCCGTTCAGCAAATAAAAGAGTAAAAGATGTCTTGAGATTGTGGGGGCAAAGAAAAATCTTTGCTGAATTCAAGGGAAAGAGATGTAGAAAAGGAACTAATTAAGAGGTTTCTCGTGCTTTTTGGTTATTTCTTGAAACTATCTTCTCCTTGAGGGCGTCCCAGAATGCAGGTATTGCAGTATCATCGGGAACTTCCTTGAACGAGGGCAGGTAATTTACGTCAACAATGACATGGTCGCCACTCCCTTCTTGGATCTGCCATTTATAAAAAGGAAGATAGCGTTAGTGCAACAACATCCAGAGAGAGAGATGCATTAATGGTGATGGATATAGTTCAGGGCGAGAACTGCATCTCGTGCTTTACCCAAGATTCCTATTACAATATTTGCCTTTAATCATACAACTTTCATGGCAGAATGTCCGACCCCTCCCCCCCCCCCAACTAAGAAAAAATTATACTACTTTATATTTTCTACCAACATATCTGTGAAAAGCTAAGGCTTTGCAATTCGGAAAATTCAAATCATAAATAAGAATATGAACATTTACTCACAACGACATCAAAACCGAATATGGTAAGGTCTAGTGTTCTCCTAAGCCAATCTGCAGCATCCTTAACAAGCTCGAGATCAAGCTTATGATCGTCAGCGTTGAGCTGTTCCTTAGCAACAGGGAGAGATTTTAGGCTGCAAAAAAATAATTCCAACCATCAAATAGGAGAGAAATAACTTTATGCGTGGTGCAAAACTGAGGAGTTAAGAAAACATGTTATGCCTGTCAAAATGTAAAGGCTTAAGTCCCTTCTCCACAGCTAAGTTCATCAAGGTATCTGCATTCGGAATAGATTTCTTGACCGCGTAAAAGACCTTCCCTCCCAAAGCATAGAATTTGTATATCAAAGATGAATGGTTGACATATTCCTGCAGATGATTTCGATTCCACAGTTCATTTCCACAAGCAAAAGAACCCCTACTTGAACAAGCTTAGCTAATTATGTCGAGCCTCTCACCTGTACCACCGCTGGAAGGGGAACATTTAGATCCTTGTACTGATCCACCTTAAAAACAATTGCCTGCAATCAAATATTTCATTGCTTATTTAGAAAACTGAATCTTCACTTTTAGACTGGTACCACAAATCTACCGAAATATATAAAATTACTGTATGTTCTAGCACAGATGCATAAAATGGCAAAAATTAACAGAAAACAGCTGTATTTTGTTAATGCCCCAATTAAAGAAACTAATGAGTTATATTTACATCGCTCCTTCATCAATCTAAGAGAGTGAAAGTTAGAAATATGCATCAGCAAGGATTCAACCTCCTACGCAAGGAGCAGCCACACATGCACAATATATGCGAGTTATAAAATTTGTTCCTCAGAATTAAAAAATAAAATAAAATCAAACAACTTGATTATGAGTTCTAACATTGTTAAAGGCAATGGCGGACACACCTATAACTAAGAAGGGGCTTAAGCCCCTACCAAGGTTAAAAATTTCTTTTTTTTTTCCTTATAACATCGTCGAATTTTTGGAATTTTGTGTGAATTATGATTTAAAATTATGATTTAAAATTTTCGAACTCGAAATTATGGATACATAGCCCATTCTAAAAATAAATTTATGCGCCTGCCTCTGGTTAAGGGATACATACCATACTGTGAGCATCCGATACACCACATGCAACTTGAGGTTTCACAATATTTGGCAACCACAATTTCGCTTCCGCTAGCCTTTGTTCCAAATTGGGCTCATCAAAGCTATCAACCTGCAGTCTGGGATTCAAAACTTTGACTGAAATGCTTATTCACCTCTATTGTGAAAGAACAAATAGATCATAACTATATGGTTGTATTAGCAACAACACATGCTACTTCTTCCACCACAAAAATATGCTTTTTCCTCTACCCCCCCCCCCCCCCCCAAATTCTCTTTTTTCATTGGACACTAATTTGAAATCCAATAGTATGACATGAAACATTAATAGATTATTACTGTATTAGTGTATTTTCACAATAATGATGTAATATATGATGATTGACCTTGACAAAATAGGGTGCCCTGATTCTAAAACGGCCATCAGTGTTGAGAGTTTCCAGGCCAATTAGAATCTGCTGGATCTTCATACGGTCCAATATAGGGAACATGTTATTAAATGGATCGATTACGCAGCAATCTGTCTGGCATTCAACATACCTGCAGAGCATGGTTCATATATTTGAGAGAATATTTCATTATAAAAACAAGTGGTGATTCCACAAAAAATTCGTGTATCTGATCATAATGGAAAGTTTTCAGAATGATTCAGTTAATCCTCTGGTGATCTGCAGAATGCGCACAAGGATGGCAGGAGAGAGAGAAGCATACAGGATAGCAGAAGTGGTAGCAAAATTTTATGGTAACTAGCAAACCTATGCTGAGCAAAAACATATATTATAGCAAAGATAGTATTGCAAGCATCAAAACAGGTACAGCTGCGGGTCTTGTCTTCAATTTGCACAAAAGAAAACATATAATCAATTGGTCCAATTCAAAGAAACTCATAGGACCACCAAATTTCATATTGCATACACTGAATTAGATGCTAGCATACTCAACAAAAAATATATTCACGAAAATTTCCCAGTGATGAAAAGACGACCTAATTGTTCAACTTTACCTTTGCAATTCCTGCAAATTTCTTGTAAATGTAACCTTGTTACTGAGTTCTGAAGGAGAAGTCATGTCAACAGCCAAAATCTCATCAGTTGCTTTATGAAGAATGGCATCAACTAGTTGCAACTGAGATGATATGGGTAGTTCATAGTTAAGTGGCAAAAAGATCAGCCCATTTTGTGTTGGACACAAAGGAAAGGCGCCTCTCTGCATAACATGAGCTATTGTAAAAATCTTTGGTATATACCGCAACCATATGAGTTAGCAGCAAAAAAGAATGCTGACAAAATCAGCAACCAACAATAGCAGTTTGCTCAATAAGCCCTACGGTTTATAAATAATGTCATCGAAGAAGCCCACTACCGTACTGAACATGATTAAGAGAGCATACATGTGTACAGTAAAAAATTAAATTCACCAATAGCAGGCAATTGTGTTACTTGTGTATGTATATTTGAAGCTATGATATCATGGCCCATGGGTGCATCTACAGCTGAAGGGCTTCTCTCACCAGGGAACTGATTATCCTAGAGTCCTAGACTTTTGCAGTGAAAATGACCATGCACTTCACTGTTATTCTTTTCAGGAAAAATAAAATAATGCATGCCCAAAGAAAAAATAATACTATAACATTTTTATTTAAACACAGTATGATTAGTATGATTCGCCTATCAACTAAAAAGGTTGAGACTGTTAAATTTGTGAGTGGTGGAATATTGTACCATTCATCACTCCTATGATATTTGCTGCAGTTATTTTCCAGATAAAATTACCTTTGCAAAATCTTCTTCACGAGAAGGCTTCATCACATAGCCTACTGCCATGGCCTCTTCACCTGCTGCCTATGATAAGTATATAAACTTATTGAGTATAACAACTCACACACAATAATTCATAAACCATCAGGTGTAGGGGAATGAGAAAAATATCTGTCTAACAAGCTACAGAGGATTCGCCAAGAAGCTATAAAACTACAAAAAACACTGAATTATAAATGTTAAACCAATATTGAAAAAGGACTACCAAAAATACCTTTGTATTCATACTGCAAACCAACAACAGTAGCTCTTGGAGTTTGTTAATAGATATGCTCAACATCTCTGCAGTAACTGCATAGTCAGAATCTGAGATGAAAGGACAACTTAATTAGCAGAAAATTATAATTCTACAGCTTGATCAAGCCAAGATTTCCCAAACCAGACATTTTAAGCAATAAGCATGCAGCACAACAAGGAGAATATAATCTTTAGAATGATGAGAACATCAAAAGTATTATCACAGATTTGGAAGGTGATAAGGCTTACAATTGGATGCTTGTCTTTCAGCAGATCCTGTAGAAGAGAATGGAACATATATAAGATGGCAAAGCAGCAAGAGAAATGGTATGTTTATACATATGGTACAGTTATTATTTCTTCTATAACTTCAACCAACTCAAGGATGACATCAACCTTCAATTTCAGTTTCCGAGGTAATAGAATCTTATGCTTATAGCTTAGCATTTACATAAATGAATTACTTAGGAAAAAAGCATAACCATATTGCAGCATGCACCCAGAAATGGAGTTCAAAATAATTATCTAATAATTGATTTAGCTTTATTTTACATATCAAACATACCTACTTACAACTTAAGAGCAAGCACATGGTCTCAAATGGAAACAACAATCCTTTCTTATTTAAATTTTCCTTCTCCATTAGGTAAATTGACCAACTACTAAAGCTTACCAACTATAACCTTCAACACATGAGAACCATTCTTCTTCTGAGAGAGGTCTTCTCTGCAACAGGAGACAACATGAATAAGCCTTCCATCTTTGCGGTTACGGTTATTGTAGAAGGGGGAATTCTGCAAGTCAAAGCAGCAACTCCATGATCAAAGTCAAATGCAAATTTGTGCACGAATTGACATAAAATGACTAGGAGAATACTTGAAGAATAAAAAGTCCACCTTTAAACAGATATCTAAATGAAACATCAAATACACACGAAAGCAAAGAATTCAAGATTCAGGAATTGAGATAGATATGTAACTCTAGCAAATAGAGGAAGTATAACTTAGAAAAAGAATGTTTAATCTAACGACAATGACCTCAAAAAATTGAATCAGCTCAAACCCATTCACTTCTGTGAACTTTTGAGTTTTCCATTTTTTACATATTCCATTCTTATCATCTTAAAAACTAAAGATATTCAGCTGACTAATTGTGTATCGGAACAGAAGAGAGGCTTCCTACTTTGAACAAGTAAATATGAATCTATATGCCTTGTGAAACCATCAAAACTGAGACAACCACTGCCTATTTATAGAGAGTATTACTCAATTAATTGATTGATATCATGTCTACCACAACTTA
>JAYDZE010314938.1:0-18414 GCA_034509125.1 Monilaria moniliformis | reverse complement strand
TATAAAATCAAATGAAAAACAAATACATGTGACAAAATAATATTCTTCTCATTAATGGGAAATAAGGTTTTACAAAAATACAAAGCAGCTCGAAGCTTGCTTTTTAGTATATACCCTAACATTAACAACGTTGAACGGGCTTAACTAACTTAACCTAGGCTTTCATTCTAAACTAATCTAAGCTGGCTTAACTAATTAAAGATGGTTAATTGAGCTGGCGAAAGTAAAACATGTGTAGTGGTAGTTAAGGTGCACAGAGAAAAAGGGACAAGTGGTGCTCTGAGGATGAGTGGGGCTAAAGTGGCCCCTAGACATGTGCTCTTATGTTGTGTTGGCTAACTACCTATGGCTGTACTGACTCTGCAAACACATCTACTCTGCAGGAATAAAGGACGACTAAAATTTGAAAACTGAATGAAAAAACAGATTCATCCCTTCCAATCCCTCAATCCCACTGCAAAGGACTAGGGTATCGGAATTTTACCCGAAAGTACTCAGGGGGGTTCAATCCGCGGCTAAATCCATGAATGAAACTGTAAAACTACCTTCGAACTGGCCTACTTGAAAGTGACGATTTCCTACCTAAGCTACTGAACATTTAAATAAACGAAAACAACGATACCCTTAACTAATCTGGCAACAAACATAGATGAACAATCACTGAAAATGGTTGAAAACATGCTTGAAACTTAGCAACAAAAAGACTTTGTAAAACTTGCGAAAATGCGAAAACTACTCAATGCGGTAAAGAGCTTGAACGGAAAGCTTGGACAGAAACTAAGTAAAGAAAAGCTTAACATTCAACTTGAAAAGAATACAACTGGTTGTTCAGGTTACACTTGAAAGTAACTAAAATAAAAGCAAATAGCAATAGCAGGAACAAAAAATACAGAAATAGAGAGCTACAGCTAAACTGGAAATGGCTACACAGAAATGGCTAAGTAAGAACAGATCGGAACAAGGAAATAGCTTGAAACTGTAGATGCGACTGACTAATCTATCGATCTAAAACTGGAACTACGAAGCTTTCTACCTAAGAACCCTAAAATCTGGAGAACAAAAGGTTGCTGAAGAACATGGCTAGACCTCATCGAAAACCTCACCAAAAGCCTTCTTCAGCTGCGCATTTTGTTGCCTTTTATAGTGCCGAGTAGGGTTGGTGCTGGAATTTGCTGCTTTGCACCCCATCGGTTCTCCTGAGGCTTCATTCCTCAAATATTTGCTAAGTCTTTTCATGGCATTCTGCTCTACTCCACTGCCTACTTTCTTGGATTTCTTATACTAGTTCTTCATTCTGCCACGCCCAAACTGCCCTATTTACCGGCGTCGATCCCCAGCCTTTAGCAACAAAACTTGCATCTGTTGTACACTTTTTACCATCAAATCAGACAACTTAGACCATTAAAAAGGGTCGTTATTTGGGCTGATCAACCTCCTCACACCTAAGGCATGCTTGCCCTCAAGCATAAGTCAGCTAAACATGCCAGATAACCCCCTAAAATAAATTTAGTTTTCCCCGACTCAAAAAGAAAAGAAAAAAACAGCTAAGAGAAATTCACAGGGAAAGAAAAGAACGAAAAGGAAAAGAAAAAGAAACAACAAACCAACAATAATCACCAGTGAACTAGCATCAAGTTGGGTCTCTGGAATGCAACCACTTGTTCATCCCTTCCGTCCTTGGGTCGATTTTAAGCCATTCATGTTCCTCATTTTTCACCTGCAAAAGTTCAGTCTTAAGATACCTTTGGACTATGGGATCAATTACAACGGCAGACTAGGCGTTCTCAACATCCAATGGTTTTTTCATGGCTTTATCAATACTAAATGTATACTTATCCCCATGGTAATCCAAGCAAATTGTTCCGTCATAAACATTTATGATAGTCTTCGTTATCCTAAGAAAGGGTCTACCTAAGAGCACTCCACTTGAGTCTTTGGTCGAAGATTCATTTAGTTTTATAACGTAAAAATCCGCTGGGTAAAGAAACTCATGCACCTTGACTAAAATGTTTTCATGCATCCCCTCTAGGTAAAATTACAATTCCTATCGGCTAGTTGAATCACAACCCTAGTATCTATCAATTCCACTCCCTTCAAATTGTTATAGACAGACAACGGCATCACATTAATAGAAGCACCAAGATCTCACATAGCATGCTCAATCAACACATCACCTATCCATATGGGCAGAGATAATATACCTGGGTCGGCACTCTTGAATGGAGGCTTCTTTTGAATGATCGCCGAGATGTTCTCCCCGATCACAATCTTGCCCTCACCTCTGGACTTCCCCGCTATAAAATCCTTAACAAACTTCCCGAACGGTGGAATCCTCAATGCCTGGAGCAGGGGCAGATTTACCTCCAGCTTGCTAAGGATTGACATGAAGTCAATTATATCTTCTCTGTTCTTTCTCAGGTTCAATCTACCTGGATAAGGTGGGTCTGTGTGCTTCTCCTTACTATCTTGCTCATCTTTCTCTTTTTCCACCACAGGTGCTCCGGGCAGTTGGAATGTGTCTCCTTCAACTTTCATCACATTTTCTGGGGTTGGATGTTGCTAAGGAAGAGCCTGCTCCTCCTCTTGCCTCAGGGTGATTTTGTTCACATTTTTCGAGTTGGGCTGCTAGATTTGGGCTGGTATTCTTCCTTCATGTCCTCTCATCTCATTCATCGGCACTGCCAACTGGGTCATTTGCCTCGTCAATGAGTCAAGGCTCGCCTTCTGCTCCCTCTGGGCGTCTTGAACTTTATGCACCACCTCATTGTTTGATTACAGATTGTTCTGGACAAATTGTTGGGTGTGGATAAGTTCCGCCATCATGTCTTCTAGGTTTCGGGGAGGTCTAGGCTACCCAGGTGGTGGGTGGTTTTGGTGTGGTTGAAAATTTGGCTGAAAATTCCTTTGGTGCGGTGGGCAATATGGTTGTTGGTTATGTTGGTGTTGGTTGTTTTGGTTGTTCTGAATTTGGGGGAGATGATTGGGGGGTTGATTTTGCTGGTTTTGAGGTGGGTTTTGGTTAGGCTCGTCCTATCGGAAGTTTGGATGGTCTCGCCAGCCCGGATTGTGTGTGGGTGCGAAAGGATTGCGCCTCTAGGTGTGGGTCTGCAAATTTCCTACAGCATTCAACTGGGCAGTTTGTTCCATCTCATCCATCCTGAAATAGGTCGATATGTGTCCTGGCTTCCCGTAGGCTTCACATATCTCCTCGGGCGTAATCCCCCGTACAACCTTGTCCAAAACAGTACTTAGCATTTTCTCCAACTTGTTGATCTTTAATTCGATTTTCTCCTCCAACTCATATGTACTGGTACTGGCATGAGCTGCCCTACGCAATAGTCTGACATTGGGCTCCTCATACTCCCTTGTAGCGTCTACCAGCGTTTGAATAACCTTTCTTGCGTCACTGACTCTTCTGGTAGAAAATCCTTATCCACTAGATGAATTTATTAAATTCTTAAACTCTACCGTCATGCCTTGGTAAAAATACTGGAGTAAGTCCGCCAGCTTGTGGTTCGGACAGCTGTCCACTAACCGATTGAAGCATGCCTAGTACGTGTTCAAGGGTTCGTCGAACCTTTGCTGAACTCCGATAATCTCATTCTTCAGGGCATTCATCTTCCCGGCAGGAAAGAAGTATTCTAGAAAAATTCTCTTCATCTTTGGCCATGTCTCGATCGAGTCTGGCCGTAAGCTAACGAACCATGCGTTCGCCTCTCCTGACAGGGTGAATGGCAACAATGCAAGCCTAAATTGCTCCCCTGTGACTCTTCCCGGTCTCTTCGGGGTCCTGCACATTTTAATGAACTCACTTAGAAAATTATAAGGATCTTCATTCTTTTTTCCAAAAAAATTTGGTAGCACATTCAGAAGCGCTAGTTTGATTTCTATCGGAGGGGTACCGTCGGGCAGCTTGATGGGAGTCGGTGGATCATCAGTAACATGACAGGCAAGATCTTCCAGTCGAGGGTCTTCCTCCCTGTCTGCCATCATTTTTGGGGCTTGAAAAACTTGAGTTAAGATCTCGGCACAACCTTCTTCTTCAAACTCGGAACCTTCAAACTGGGCAGTGTATAGCTTCTATCAGACCTGCTGAGCATCCTTGAGTCTTTTGAGCCTCTTCTCAGTTCTATCGATGTCCGGATCAAATAGCAACTCAGGTTGTGAAGAGCGGCTCATAAACTGAAAAAGAAAGGAAAAAAAAAAGAAACAAAGATTAGAACGAATGTACAAAGTAACACTTCTCAACTAAGAAATAACACCATCTCCCCGGCAACGGCGCTATTTTGATCATCGAGTTTTGTGGCGTTAGATACTTGCTGTCGTCAAGACACGCTGCCCTCGGTCAAAGTTATTTATATGTTCCCCTAAATCCCAAATACTATGAACTAGTAAGTTGTCAGATCGGGTGTCAAACCTACGAGGAGATGTACTGATTGCCCTAGTTAAGTGTGTATTTTGTATGGGTTGGCGATGCCGCCACGCCTTGGGTTGATTTGGGGGAACTAACTATTGGCCACGAAAGAAATATTAAACTAAGGAAAGATTCAAAGGAAAGGAACACTAGCTACTACTACGGTATAACTGGCTACTAGCATGAACTGGGCTAATGACATGTGGATTGAGTGTTTAAATAAAGGAAAGACTGATTAAAAACGTTGAACGGGCTTTACTAACTTAACCTAAGCTTTCATTCTAAACTAATCTAAGCTTGCTTAACTAATTAAAGATTGTTAATTGAGCTGGCTAAAGTAAAACAAGTGTAGTGGTGGTTAAGGTGCAGAGAGAAAAGGGGACAGGTGGTGCTCTGAGGATGAATGGGGCTAAAGTGGTCCCTAGACAGGTGCTCTTATGTTGTGCTGGCTAACTACCTATGGTTGTACTGACTCTACAGACACATCCACTCTGTAGGAATGAAGGACGTCTAAAAGTTGAAAACTGAAAGAAACAACATATTCATCCCTTCCAGCCCCTCAATACCACTGTAAAGGACTAGCGTATCGGAATTTTACCCAGAAGTACTCGGGTGGGTTCAATCTGCGGCTAACTCCATGACTGAAACTGTAAAACTACCTTCGAACTGGCCTACTTGAAGGTGACGATTTCCTACCTAAGCTACTGAACACTTAAATAAATGAAACCCTTAACTAATCTGGCGACAAATACGGATGAACAATAACTGAAAATGATTGAAAACATGCTTGAAACTTAGCAACAAAAAGACTTTGTAAAACTTACGAAAATGCAAAAACTACTCAAAGCGGTAAAGAGCTTGAACGGAAAGCTTGGACAGAAACTAAGTAAAGAAATGCTTAACATTCAACTTGAAAAGAAATACAACTGGCTGTTCGGATTACACTTAAAAGCAACTGAAATAAAAGCAAACAGTAACAGCGGGAACAAAAAATGCAGAAATAGAGAGCTACGACTAAACTGGAAATGGCTACACAGAAAACGGCTAAGTAAAAACAGATCGGAACAAGGAAAGAGCTTGAAACTCTAGATGCAACTGACTAATCTACCGATCTGAAACTGGAACTACGAAACTTTCTACCTAATAACCCTAAAATCTGGAGAAGAATTGGTTGCTGAAGAACATGGCTAAACCTCGCCGAAAACCTCACCAAAAGCCTTCTTCAGCTGCGCATTCTGTTTCCTTTTGTAGGGCTGAGTAGGGTTAGCACTGAAATCTGCTGGTTTGCACCCTACCGGTTCTCCTGAGGCTTCATTCCTCAAATATTTGCTAAGTATTTTCATGGCATTCTGCTCTGCTCCACTGCCTTACTTGCTTGTATTTCTTTCTTGTGTTTCTTCTTTCTAGTTCTTCATTCTGCCACGCCCAAACTGTCCACTTTACCGGCGTCAATCCCCATCCTTTAGCACCGAAACTTGCATTTCTTGTACACTTTTTACCAGCAAATTAGGTAAGCTAGACCATTAAAAAGGGTCGTTATTTGCGCTGATCGTGCACGCACCAAGGAATTAAAGTAGACATAGGATTCTGGTTGGGCTATCAGATCAAGCTCATAAGCACACACCCCACACACAACATCACATTATGCCATGTGTTAGGTGCTTACTTGAGTCGGAATTTTGACATTGTGTTGAAAGATGAAGTTTTGTTGGAATATTGTCCCCCACCTGCTAGATTTGACCCTTTCTTCTTGCGAGGTACCCTGATTGTATACGTGTGCGACGGGATTCCACATTTCTATACACCAGGCGGGGGGTGCTGCCATCTAGCATGCCATGAAAAGCCCTCGAGCAGGACCCGCAGACTGACCAAGGGAAATGTGCCATAGGTGAACAATTGCCCGAGAGACTGAGGGCTATAGAGCACCAACTCACGAAGCAGAGAAGGCAATTAAAGAAGGTGGATGAAGAGTTAAGGGAGATGAAGGAGAAGTTCAAAACCCTCACTAAGGAAATGAGGGGAATGCTCCAGAAGCCCCAAATGAGCAACCCGAGATACCACCCATAGCTAGCCCAAACGGAAGGTCCATCATTCCAGTAGAGGACCTGCAACAGCCGTCAATCGACCTAAACAACTCGAGCACATCAAGAACCCCGTCGATACGCCGAAGCCGACGGGTCCAATAACTTAGTTTTCCCCCTCGTCGTTTTCTTTTCTCAGTTTTCTTTCATTTTGTTTTTCTTTTCTCATAATGTCTTCTAGTTTTTGTGTGTCGTGAATCTTAGCCTCACACCTTGGACTCAACTTGTTTTCGTCCAAGTGTGAGGAGGTTGAGATTCACCACTTTTCTTGTGTTGAGTCGTTGTATATCACTAGTAGGACATGCATGATTAGGGCAGTTTGAACGTCAACTTGAACTTAGGCTGGTAGAATTAAGTTGAGGATGATGGACTTAACCGCCCAGCTCGCATCACCCCTATGTAATTAGAATTGAGCTTTAAGCGGTGCAACCCCCGTATATTTCCTTTTTGAGTGATTAAAGGAAAAAAGAGAAGAATTAGGAGCACAAGTAGATATTTCAAATCAGTAGGTAAAAGACAAGAGACATAGGGTATAGCCAGTTCAGCGTACTTCTTTCGAATCTTAAATCGAGCATAATGACCCTATAAGCCTATTGAGCCTGAATCCTTTCTTTCCTAGCCCAACAAAATTTCAAAAGAGAAAATTAGAGGAAAAATGGCCACTGAGTAGGGCAAGCAGAACGCGTAAAAGGAGCACAGGCTGATAAAAAAAAAAAGAAACAAATGAAAAGTGCAAACTAAGGTTGGAAAAAAATGAGATAGCGATTGAAAGCAAAAAATAAAGAGAAAAACCTATAAGGGCCGATTCGAATAGGGCAGTTGAGCCTAGCTTGCACCTCTTCGAGGAAATGGACTTAATGAAACCTGGAGCCTTTAGGGCCGCACCTTAAATGAAAACACCATGAGCCCCATTACGTCCAATCTTTAAAGACCTTTTTGATGCCTTTTGATTGTGAAATATCTAACTTGTGCGAATAATGTCTCTTAAGGAGAGAATTACCCTTGAGCGTCAGAGAGGGAGTGCATCTTGATTAGGGCAGTTAACTTTTAACTCTACTATTTATCGGCCAAGTACTTTTCAGCTGCCCAATTTGTTGCTGGTGATTCTTCTTGTGTCTTATTATTTTTCCTTTTCCTTTTCCTTTTCCTTTTCCTTTTCTGTTGATGTTCTAGTTTCTTTGTTTTTTTCCTTTTATTCTTTGAGTCGGGGAAAACTAAGTATAATTTAGGATGTCATCTGGCCTGATTGAGCTGACTCATGCTTGAGGGCAAGCATACCTTAAGTGTGAGGAGGTTTGATCCTCTAAACTGGTTAAAGTGTTTGATTTCTTAAGAAAAAGTGCACAAGAAGGTGCAAGTTTAGTGCAAAAGGCTGTAGCGATCGACATGCGATAATGGTAGTTTGGCCGTGGAAAAAGGAAGCTACAGAAGAATGACACCATCAAGTAGCCCAAAAGGGGCGAGCGCAAGATGCACTTGGGAGATACGTGCACACTCGAGGAGATAGCCTCAGCACAGGAAGAATAGTGGGGTGCGAAGCAGCCGATTCTAGCTTCACCCCACCTGGCTCTATAAAAGGCGAAGGATGTGCAGCAAATAACAAGTTTAGAGGTTTTAGAAAAATTAGTGAAGTAGCCAGTTGTTTCTCAAGTTCAATGCTTCGCCTCCCCACTTCAGTTTCAACCGAGCCGCACGATCTGACCACATCCACGCCACAGCCATAGTCTTCTAGCAAGAGTTTTATTTGTTGCATCTTTGTTCCTTTTGTTGTTTGAGTGGAATCCGGACAATCTTAAGTTGTATTTTCAACTGCCTTGAAGTTATGTTTTAGGTTGTGTTAAATTCTCGTTCAAGTTCATTTTCGTAGTTATAAAATTTTCGTACTTTTGCAAGGATTGTCGAGTTTCCTTCACTTACGCCTAAACCATGTTTTCTGTGAGCATTTATTTTTGTTTAAGTATGTTCGTAGTCAGATTAGTTAAGAGGTTTGTCATTTCAGTTTGATCAAGCATGTCTATCGTAGGAAGTTATTAATCAGCTTATTCCAGTTGGCCAAGTTGAAGGCGTTAGATTTTACATTTCGTCGTAGTTTTAGCTTAAATAGTCCCGTCCGAGTACTTCCGTCCGAAATTTCAGTCTCCCGACTCTGCAAATAGGGTTTGGGAGGTTGGAATGGATCACCTGTCATGGTCCCATTCGTCTTCAGTGTCTGCAGTCCGTCTTTTGCTTTTCTGCAACAAAGTGTTAACGTAGGATCATGCAGTCCAGAGTGTTAGTTACTCGAAATGGGTAAAAAGCTAAATGTTCAAAAAGTTAAATTTATTTTTTATACCCTGTTAAGAAAGAGCCATGATCATGTCTGCCTTACAGTTTACCTTTAATCGTCCCCACTCAGGATCTGCAGCAATTTCAGCATTGTCCTTTTAATCACTTAGTTAATTAGGTAGCAGTAGTTTAGTATAACACATTGGGATCCACTTAGTTAAGTTTGTTCAATTTCCATAATTCATTTTTAGTCCTTTACATCCAGTCTGACACGCACTTCAACTGCCCACTTTGCACTTCAATGTCCTCAACCACTCCCCGATCTTCAACGACGTATGGTCGGGCACCGGCTTTTGAATTTACAACCAATGGTCAAAGATACAACATGGGATACTACTTGGCCGATAGCATATATCTGAAATGGCCGGTCTTCATAAAAATAATTATGTGTCTCACAGACCTAAAGAGAGCATTGGTTGCTCAAAGGCAGGAGGCGGCATCCAAGGATGTTGAGCGAGCTTTCGGTGTACTCCAAGCATGTTGGCACATAGTGAAAAGTCTGGCGTGTATGTGGCTTCAATCATGTTTCGCCGATATCATTTATGCATGAATTATCTTGCATAACATGATTATTGAGGATGAAGGGGAAGACACAGCTAATTGAGGCGATGGCGAAGGCGGATCTAGCTTGGGAGTGGTCGGTGAGAATCCATTTCAAGGTGAACCATTTGAATTTTGAGATTTTATGAGTCGACGTGCTTGAATTCACGAAGATTTAATTATGTCATTTTCAATTATGTCATTTTCGCTATTTAATTGATCTAATTTTCAATTATGTCATTTTTGTATTTAATTAATGTAATTTATGAATCTAAATTAAGTAAAATAATTTTCAGAATTTTAATTGTCTACCTTTCGAATTTGTAGTCATTTAATTTGATATTACAAATAATTCAATTTAAATAAATATATGAAATTTAAGAATAATAAAAATTGATGAAGTGAGAAAAAATGAGTTGTAGCTGATTTATGGATGAATTTTTTGGGGCTGGAATATAGGTGTTGTGGCTGAAAAGTGAGCTGACGTGGCATCTGTAATGGAGTTGTGGCTGGAATTTTAGGGCTTAGATAATGATGCATTAAGATCATAAAAATCAGAACAAACCAAAGTAGTCACTGATTCACCAACCTCAGTCATAATGCCTAAAACGGACTTTTGTATTTTACTACAACTATAATAAGTTTGTTTCCCACACTCAAACTCATTGCTGCTTTTCAAAAGATGCAAAAGTTTATAGAAGTGGTACTATATTTTAATTTCATATTTAATTTTATTATATATATATATATCTTTATATTTATATTTATATTTATATATTCTAAGAAGACAATGTCTAACTAAATTTGTAGTAATTGTACATTCTAGTATACATTTAATTTTAGAGTGAAGTACAAAAAATATAACTATACTAAGAGGGTCATACTTTTGCGGTACCCTTACTAAAATATTGATATTTGCGATAACTATATTAGGATGTAATAGCGTTTGAGGTACTTTTTCCATTTTTTTCGCTTTTTTGGTCTAAAATGCCCCCAACCCATGTAAGGGCATTTAAGTCATTTTCTATCTTTCTCTCTCCTCTTTTTTTTCAACCTGACAAGCTCTCACATCTTTCATCTTTTCAATCTCTAATCTCCTTTCTCCTCTCTCATCTCTCTTCTTCTTCTTCTCCTCCTCACAATGGGAGTAGTGGCAGGCAAAGCGAGGCAGACGATAATTTTGGTGCCGCCACGTGGCTCGATGGCGAAGTCCCTATTTACGAATGAGCTCGGTGGTATGGGCTTCAGCCCAGGCCCCATGACGTTGGTCTCCAGCGTCTTCTCCTATCAGAGCCCATTTTCTTTCTCCTAGCTCTTGGCTGGCGCCATTACTTCGCCGATTGCCTCGATCGCCAAGAAGTTGACCGACGATTACGGGATAGAAGAGAGTCGGGGCGATAATTCTGAAAATGGGAAAAATAGTGATGATTGTGGCTTGGGATTTAAGCGTAACAGGCCGATGACTCTAATGGTGGTGTCGCCGTTCTACAAATCTTCAAGTCTTCATGGCATCAGAGCGGGTGATCCGAGGAACTCAGAAACGAGTTCATCATCGTTCCGAGTAAACCCTTATCCTGCAAACCAAAACCAAAAACAAATATGTCAGAAATCAAACCCAACATCAATCATATAGAACAGAGCATGAGAAGCACAGAAAATGTCATTCTAGCAATCAAGTTACATGGCCACAATTATTCTCTATGGGCACGACTCATGCGTGTCGCAATCGGGAGCCGAGAAAAACTACGGCACATCACCGGAATACCACAGCCCCCGTCCTCCGAAGAAGACAACTTTTACAAATGGGAAGAGAATGATCTTACGGTCCTATCATGGCTCATCACCAATATGGAAGCCAAATTGATGACCAATTTCGTCCACCACTCGACGGCTAAGGCGGTATGGGATCGGCTAACCATCACTTACGGGAGTGAGACCGACCCATTCCAGAAATACGATCTGGAAATAAGGGCGAATAAAGTAACCCAATGAGAGAAAACCATTGAAGACTTCTGGAATGAATTGCAAGAAATCTGGCTGAACATCGACATGAGACAACCAAGTCGCCTGCACTGCTACGAGAAGGGGATAGAACAATACCACACCCTCATCGAAAACAGAAGGCTGTTTCAGTTCTTGTCGGGGCTCAACGAGCAGTTTTAAGATATAAGAAAAGATATCATCAAACTTCACCCTCTTCCCTCAGCAGAAGTGGCGTTCTCCACGATGAGAAGGGAGGCCGCGCGGCTCCAGATTCTGAAGCTGGCTACCATCCAAACTCCCTCACCGGGACTGCCCCTCGGATCATCATCGGGACTGTAAAACATAGGATCCGGATTTGGGGTTCGACCGAATGGGTCGCGACCAGGACAAGGACAGAACATGCTACCAACAACCAAATCAGGCCCTCGCTCAGGCACACCATCATCGTGAGGGAAAGGAAAGTACGATAAAAGCCAGTTGTACTGTACACACTGCGGGATGACGAAGCACACGAAAGAATCGTGCTTCCAACTCGTCGACTACCCCAAATGGTGGGACGACCGAACACCAACAGCGAGGGGGAAATCGGCCATAGGAATGGTCGATAGGGAATGAGGCACGGCCACCGCGACGGGCAACTTTGAAGTCGCCGGCGTCAGCGGCGGCAGACAATCAGCCGAGGAAATGGAAGGAGAGGCGGCGAGGGCACAAGCCCAAATCAGCTTGGGCAAAAGCTTTGAAGGTAAAGGGTTTGGTTTTCAACCAAACCCTTCTAAAACCTCTTATTTACATAATCTACCCCATCTTCTTGATATGAGGTCCTTAGAATTTGGTGAATCTAGAAATTCGACCCCATCATAAAGAAGATCTGGTTATGAACCCCTCAAATTTGTGAAAATTATGAAATTACCCCCACCAATTGATAAACCTGCTTATGCAGCTCCAAAGTCCAAGAAATTGATTGCTTCAGATGCTATTACTATTCCGTGTGCAAATAGGTTCCAATGCTTGAACAATAAACCTAGTATTAGCACTGCTTGTCAGGTCAAAAAATTTGATAATGGGAAAGACAGGGGATGGATTTTTGACTGTAGAGCAACATATATTATGACATTTGATAAAACTGATATTGTGAAATTCTCTCATCCCACTCGGACTCACGTCCAAACAGCAAGTGGTGATCTCGCACTTGTTAAGGGTGCAGGCACCATCCAGATTTCTGCTACATTGAAGATCTCCAACTGCCTTTATGTTCCGTCATTATTTCATAAGCTGATGTCCATCAGTCATGTAACCAAAGAGCTTAATTGTACTCTCCTAATGCATCCCCGATTCTGTTTTTTGCAGGATATCAGGACGGGAGCGATTATTAGGCGTGGCACTGAGCGGCATGGCCTGTACTACGTCGATGAGATAGCTCAACAGGGAAATGTGATGTTAGCTCACGGATCGGCAGATCAGGAGGCATGGTTATGGCATCGTCGGTTGGGGTACCCTTCAGCTGGTTACCTTAAACTTCTTTTTCCTAATTTAGTTCTCAAAAAACTTTTTCATTGTGATACTTGTGTTCTGGCCAAGAGCCACAGACAGCCCTTTAGACCAAATTTTACTAGAGTAGATACTGCTTTCTCTTTAATTCATTCCGATGTTTGGGGGCCCTCCCCCGTGACCGGAGGGCAGGGATTTCGATATTTTCTTTTGTTTATTGATGACTGCACCTGTATGACTTGGGTATATTTTATGAAGAATAAATCTGAAGTTTTTTCCAAATTTACCCATTTTTTCCATATGATTCAAACTCAATTTAATCACAACATCCAAATTCTACGATCTGATAATGGGGGAGAATTTGTCAACTCCTCCATGAAAGAATTTTTTGCCGCTAAAGGTCTTATCCATCAAACCTCATGCTCCTATACTCGCGAACAAAATGGAGTAGCAGAACGGAAAAACAGGATCATTCTTGAAATGACCCGGCCCTTATTATTGAATCCCGGGTTCCTAAATTTTTCTGGCCCGAAGCTGTTGCCACTTAGGTTTATTTACTCAACCGTCTGCCTACTCGGATCCTCAACCTTAACACTCATCTCCACAAATTAGCCTCCCTCGCCCAAGTCCCTTCAGCTCTCTCTCTTCCACTCCGAGTCTTTGGTTGTTCAGTGTTTGTTCACATTCTCAAACATGAACGCACTAAATTCTCCCCTTGTGCTGTTAAATATGTCTTTCTGGGTTATGGGATCAATCAAAAAGGATATCGGTGTTATGATCCTCACACCCATCAGATCAGTACCACCATGAATTGTGATTTTTTAGAGTCTGAACTTTTTTATCATACTCAACTTAGCAGTTAGGGGGAGAGCATGGGTAGACTGGACTCCCTAAGTTGGACCCCGATGCCCATCTACACTTCTGCTGCGGAACCACAAGAGGCGATTAACATTTCCACCGAGCATAACTCTAATGTACAGAATACTGTCACCAGTGACACCACAACTGCTCCCAACCTGATATCCCCTGAGGTACATTCTGAAACTAGTATTGAAGATTCTATTGAGACTGATCCTTTGACAGAGCAGGACGACCATATAGATGCAAATACAGGAAACTACATCCTTCCTCCACGAATCAATAGAGGGATTCCTCCCAAGAGATACACTCCAGAAAAACACGGTCCCAAGTCCAGGTACACCATCACTAATGTTGCAGAAGGAAATCTCTCAGAAAGAGCCCGAGTCTTTGAGATAGCTCTATACGAGGAAGAAAGAATTCCACATACTGTGGAACAGGCCCTTAAAAGCAGAAACTGGAAGAAGGCGATGGAAGTAAAGATGGATGCTTTATCCCAAAATTGCACATGGAAGAAATGTCAACTTCCTGAAGGAAAGAAACCAGTTGGGTGCAGATGGGTGTTCACCATCAAAAGAAAACCAGATGGGTCTATCAAGAGGTATAAAGCCCAACTAGCAGCTAAAGGTTACACTCAGACCTACAGGGTGGATTATTCAGAAACCTTCTCTCCTATGGCCAAGATGAACACCGTCCGTGTAATGCTCTCTATTGCTGCCAACAGAGACTGGGCACTACACCAATTTGATGTAACCAATGCTTTTCTCCACGGGGAACTAGAGACAGAGGTCTATATGGAAGCCCCTCCCGGTTTTTCGTCTGAATTTAGAGATGGAGAAGCGTGTTTACTGAAGAAGACCTTATATGGTCTAAAGAAGTCACCAAGAGCCTGGTTTGGCAGATTTACCGAAGCCATGAAAAAATATGGCTACCGACAGAGCAATTCAGACCACACACTGTTCATAAAAAGACAAGCGGAAAAGATCACCTGCCTGATCATCTATGTCGATGATATGATCATAACTGGAGATGATGTGGAAGAAATTGAGTCTCTGAAAGCCATTTATCAAGGGAATTCGAGATGAAGAACCTAGGAAACTTTAAATACTTCCTGGCTGTGGAAGTTCTAAGATTTGGGAAGGGAATTTTTATCAGTCAGAAGAAGTACATCCTAGATCTATTAGCTGAGACAGGAATGATAAACTGCAAGCTGGCAGACACCCCTATAGCTCAGAATCACGGACTCCAGATTCGAGACGGGGCACAGTTAGCAGATCGGGAAAGATATCAGCGACTGGTAGGGAAGTTGATTTACCTTTCTCACACCCGACCCGATATTTCTTATGTTGTTGCGGTGGTTAGCCAGTTCATGCACCAACCACAAGCCGATCACCTGGAAGCTACTTTAGGAATTGTGAGATACCTCAAAAGAACCTATGATCATGGGTTGACGTTCAAGAAGCACGGACATTTGGAGATGTATGGATATACAGATGCTGACTAGGCAGGAAATCCAACAGATAGGAGGTCTACCTCATGATACTTCACCTTTGTTGGTGGAAATCTTGTCACCTAGAGAAGCAAAAAGCAGAAAGTGGTTGATCTCTCTAGTGCTGAGTTAGAATTCATGGGCATCAAAAGTGGTCTCACAGAAGTATTGTGGCTGCGAAAGATGTTAGAAAAAATAAATCTCTCTCCAATAGAAACATGTCAGCTCTTCTGTGATAACAAAGCCACAATCAGTATCTCCGAAAATCCAGTACAACACGACAGGACTAAACATGTGGAAGTTGACAGACATTTCATTAAGGAGAAACTGTAAGCTGGAATTGTAACACTGGCGTTCGTTCGGTCTGAGGACCAACTGGCAGACATCTTGACTAAAGCTGTAAACTACAAAAACATTACAACGGTTTGTGGCAAGTTAAGTATCGGTAACCCCGTTACTTAACTTGAGGGGGAGAGAGTGTTAGCAATATATGTTAGCAATATCAAGGGAATAATTGATTCTTTGTAGTAGGTTAAGGAAAAGAGATCTCGTAAGTTTGGTAAATGTAATTTCCATTGATAGATTGTATATCCCTTTAAAAGGGCTCATTACATTGATTGAAATACATAACACTATTCTACAAATCTTTGAGTCTTCACGGCCAAGATCACCTCACAAATGAAATGATAGCAGCAGCAGGTGGCTTATATTATTAAATTTGTCAAAGTCAGCTAAACTATTTATTATAACTATCTTTTATTATTTTAGATTTTCTCCATTTAGTTCCCAATCAATTTGAGCATATTAAGTCTAGGAATTTTTTGTTCAAAATTCCTTCAAGTTCTAAAAGATATACAGTTCAAATCACACTCAGCGGCGAAGATAAGGAAAAGAGTTTGAACCGGAAAATCTATTCCAGACTGGCAAAGATAAGAAGAAATAATCACAATAAGGTGTTTTCTTTTCTTTGAATATGTTATGAGTGAAGATAGCGCACATGGCGATAATAACCAACCGGGAACTCAAAAAGAGAAAGACGTGAACATGAACTGTGAGATCGAAGACGCGCTGGCTCGAGCACGGGAAGAAGCGGGCGTGACCGTGGACCAAGCAACGGAAGTAAGCCAAGGACGAGATGGGCCTACGGATGGAATAAGGCGCAACTACCGGGCCCGACGTCCTCCATCTTGGCAGTCAACGTATATCTAAAATTTCCTTGTACTTGATGATCTTGGATATGCTCTCATCAATATCAAAGATCTTGGAGATATTTTCCTTTTCCTTTCACGCAGCATCAACGACCTGCTAACGTAGAGGTCAAGTTTTAGTGTTCTTTTTATCCTTTGTAATTTAATTATGTATTGAGTCGAGCGTAATTATAAGCTCTGTTCCGGGTTTTCTTTGTCGGTTCTTTCCCGGGCAATATTAAGAGAGTCGAACCGCATAGGATCCGTAGACGACTATAAATACTTGCCATCTTATTTTATTGAGAATCAATCAAGATTATTATCAAAACACACGTCTCTCTTAGCCTATGCCTTATCGGCATTCATTCTCTCTTTGTCTCTCAATTTCTGGAGTTCGAAGGCACTCGAAGCTTTCCCTATCCCTCGTTCGTGCAGAATGGTTGTATTAGAATAGTTTCAAAATTCATTTATATAGATTTTTGAAATCCCTCGCTTCAAAAAATTTATTCAATCCAAATTAAGGGTACACAAATTCCAACTTTTCTAAATCGTCGATGAAGGTTTTTTGGGATATACTTTTTCCTTATATGCTTAGTCAAAATGAGTTAAGAAGATCGACTAACTTCAATAGCATGCTAGTTTTAGAATAGACAAAAAGGTTAAAAGTTCTTTAGATTTTGCACCTTGCTTTATATTCTATAAAAAGGTTTTTGTTTTGTGAATCCTATTCAGATCTAGTGTTCAAGTATTTGCAGTCTCATATATTATTCCACTACTAAATTTGGACCTAGGTTTTGGTTTTTGAGATTTAGCTTCAGTGCATATTCAGCCCGTAAGCCCATTTATAATTATTGTGTCATATATATTATTTTTTTATAAGTATTTATCTAATTTTCTATTTCTAATGTTCTCAAAGTACAAATTGTAACTTATAATTAAAAAAACAAGAGTTCTTTTTATCTACCATTAAAAACTAAAAATGATGGGAAATTTTTATTGAAAAAAAATTCATTTCTTTTTTTTGGGAGGGGGGGAATAATATGAATTTGAATCTTGATTCATGGACTCCCATTTCGACCAAAGTATTATTTTTTGGACCCGAAAAATTTATACTGAATCTAGATCTAAATAAAATAAATTGTACTCCCTCCATCCACGAAAAATGGTCTCATTTATGGACGATATGAGTTTTAATGCACAATTGGTAAAGTAAGAGAGAAGGAGAAAAGTGGTTGATAAAGTACGAGAGAGGGGAAGAAAAAGTGATTGAAGAGATAAAAAGTGGTTGATTCCAATGATATAAGTTGTAAATAGATTAATGTTCAGAAATATTGTGTTTTGAGAAATTTTTCATAAATAAAATGAGACTATTTTTAGTAGACTGACCAAAACGGAAAAATAAAATTATATTTCGTGAACAGAAAAAGTATTTAATTAGGTCTAGCAATATTCAATCCAAATCAGCCATCCCCAACCTAATGGGCCATGGGCAGAGTGGGGGAAGCTTGAGCACCCCAACCTAAAAATGGTTGTTAAACTTATAGTTTTGAATTTTTATTTTAGAAAAAAATGATTTTAGCATCTTTCTTTTTTAGAGTTAATATATCAAAATATTTATTTTTTTATTTTAAAGATAAAAATTAGTCATAATTTTTTTTGAAGAAGACTAAAACTATAGTAATTTTTTTCTTAAAGTACTACTGAATTAATCTAAATTAGTCTTAATTTATGATTAAAAAGTCTTGTAGTTGTAGGTAAAATATGGCCAATTTGAAAATAAAAAAGTATTTTACTCATGAATTATAACAAAGTAAAGTAATTCAGGATTAAAAAGATTTGTAATTAGGAATTATTATAATAATAAGTATAAATTGTCTTTGTTGCTTTAAAAAAAATTAATGATTGTTTTTTATCATTAAGCCATCCTTATCCCAGCCACAAAAAATTCAGCCACAATTCAATTTTTGGCTGTCACGTCAGCATTTTACTTTTCAGCCACAACACCATTATCCCAGCCCAAAAAATTCAGCCCCAAATCAGCCACAACTC
>JAYDZE010314827.1:0-18414 GCA_034509125.1 Monilaria moniliformis | reverse complement strand
TCAATATTTATAAATTAATTTTAAATATAAAATACCTAAAAAGTCCAATTATGTATGTACAATTTATGTACATTTATTACTATTCTAAAAGAAAAAGAGCTATCGTTAAGTACAACGACAAAAATTTCCAGATTGGCCAGTGCAGAAAAAATCAAAAGATAGTTTATATCAACTACCAAGGATTGAAATATCTATTTCTACGATTGTATATATATATATATTTTTTTTTTGACAGCAAAAGACAAGGAATTTATAATTATTGTATATAAATGAAAGTTATCGACAGAAATTTATGATTGTCACAATAAAAAGAAAGTTAGAATGTATTGACGAGTGCAAATCAAATTTAGCCATTGAATATGTCAAGAGGTGGGATTTAGAGTGATAGTGTATGGATTCAATTTCCTCTTAATGTGGCGAATATTAGGATTTGTTTATCATGTATCTTCTTCAATAATATACCCAATTTTGACATAGATTTGAAAGTATAAGTCGAAAATATTATGTTATTAAATAAAAAGTATCAACAAATGTGTTCATGAATTTAATTCAAAACAATATTTCGTGAAGTGCTCTTTATGATTGTGCAAAAATTAGCTAAATATATTTTTTTATGACATGGATACCTTGCAGTTTGCAACTACTTTTTCTGTCTCGGTAAAGATGTCACATTAATTTTGTGATAATATGGGATTTTAGGGGTTTTTGTCTAAAATATTTAAATATAGAAAGAATAAATTATTGGATGTATTAATAATGAGAGAAAAACTAATAATGTAAAAGAAAAAGTTGTTGGATGTATTAATGATGAGAAATAAAAAATTGTTTAGTATATAACTTTTTTATAAATATGAAAGTGTGACATCTTTAGTAAGACATATTTAATGAGACGAAGTGGGTATTTTTCTGTTTTTCGTCATTGTGATTTTCAATAATTTATTTCATTCCAAAGAAAATGGAATATATTTTTCTACAATAAGGCCAAAAGATTTTGCATTTTCCATAATTTAAGTTAGGCAAATAGTATTGAATATGGTGTTAGTTGAATTATATACCATTACCTCACGTGTATTGATTGTCTTCGTTTTATGATATTAATCACAATCTTTTACATATCTAATATTTAGATCTCATTTGAAGATTTTCAAATTAATGGCATGTAACTTTTATAGACGATCGAATTGTGAAAAAAGTATTTGATTTTGTCCCATTCCAATTTCCAACCAAATATACAGGATTGTTTGATGGCTAATTTGTAAAGAATGATGCAATATTTGTAGGTTTGTATTTGGGTCAAATTATAAAATTGGGTCCAGTTTATTTTCTAAATATTTTAAGTCTTTGTTATTTTCTAAATATTCTAAAGCTTGAGTTTTTGACTTTTGACCATAAAAAACCAATTGATTTATTTATTTTACTTCGAAATTGGATGGACTAAAATAAGTATATCTAATAATAGTAAACAACTAAACATATACATAATCAAATACAGTATGATTTTAGTTTCTAGCGTTCGATTCCATTCTTTTAATATTTATCTGGATAATCTTGTTTTCAAACAATAGTGGATAATCTAGATATTAAAAATCGAATTGTAAAAAACAAATAATTTTTATTGAAATAATATAGCATTTCAAAATAAATTGAATTTAATTGGTTTTATTAAAAATGGAGCTAGTTATTTTAATTAGTGTCTCTCCGAACGCTCTAACTCTGTCACGTCAACTTCCGGTTCAGTTACTCAGTAGTTAGGTGTCCAACGATACACGAGATGATAACTACACAATTGGCTTTAGAAAACATCAATCAATTTGCAGAACCGATGTTGGGTGTATGGATCAATATCTAAATTCAGCTTCTAACTCATGCAAAAATTAAGAGGGACGAATCTACTACAAATCAAATTATTAGGATGATATTGAAACATTTTAAAAATTGATTCAACTTACAACAAGAACAAAAATTATAATTTAAATAACAGTTATTTCTTTATAAATGTTTTGGAGAAGAAAGGTATATTTAGAAAATCTAACAACCTATAAATTTGTACTCCACGAGAATCACCAATCAAGGCATCAATTGACTTTTGTATCTTCTAATTTCCGAATTGGGCAAATGACAATTACCCTATGACATTTGTGATAAATCTTAGCATAATTGTTTTCCATAAATGCTAAAAACTAGCAAGGAAATTAGTCACCTTTCAGATTTTATGACAGGGTTTTCAGTGTATTGGAAAATTAATTAATGCATGCCAGATTTTATTAATTGGTTCAGAAATATTTAATGTCCAACTTGGCATTATTTTCCAATACATTTGACTATTTCCCAAGCACAATAATTTATTAAACATATACATTATTAAAAATTATTTCATTCAGATAAAATATCTGTCCTACTAATCTTGTTTAATTAAGTTTGGGGTTTGTAATAATTAATGTACTTGCCATTAACTATTTAGAGGGAAAGTTATTTTTTATTATTTTTTTGTTTATGGGTCTCCATCCAGATAATTGATGGTGTATTGAATAATATAGCTACAACTCTAGAATATTTATATTGAAGATGTGATTTTTAATATATGCTTTTTAAAATTTATTCGATTATTTTTTTCAACTGAAATCTATAGTCCAAATCAGTCCCATAATTCATAAATATTCTTTTTATAAAGTCAGGTATATTCATTTTATAAAAATATATCATCTTAAATTATGATACCAATTTTACTTTATTTGTGCCACCATCAATAAAAATCAGAAATTTCAATTTCAATAAATTTTCCGTAGCATTACTACTATGGAACTAAATTGACATGTATCTTAATATAGATATGAATCGAAAAAAAGTACTATAGAAGTAATATGAATATATTATATTATATTATATTATATTATATTATATTATAGAAAAAATGTAAGATGTGAGAAGACAAAGTCTATAGTTATAAATTCCTCCAATCAAACAGGAAGTATTAAAACTTTGAAACAAACTAAGTTAGCAAGATGACAATTGAAATAATAATTCATATTTAAATACTATGAATATAAAGTTTTCTTGGAGATTTACATTCTAGAATAATATCATTACAAATTGAGTCCTTATTGTTTTAGAGCATTGACAGGGCAGCTGCAATTACGGTGTGCGGTGGAGCGCCGACAATGCGGCTGCGTTGGTGGAAGGGTGGGGCGAGGGGTGCCTGCGGAGATCGGCGCGGCGCGGCGGACAGAGTGGTTACGTTGTAGGTGGGCGCGACGGCCGCAAAATTTTCAAATTTCTTTACTTTTTTTTTTTAATTCAAAAATTCCGAATTTATATTAAAAAAATTAATTTATTTTCCTTTTCAATTTGAGCAGTGGGGGGTGTATATAGGATTAATGTAATTTTTTAATTTTAATTATAACGATGAAAGAAAAGTAAGATTAGTGTAATTTTTAAATTTTAATTATGTGATTTTAGGAATTTAAATTATATAATTTCAGTATTTAAATTATGTAATTTTAGAAATTTTAATAAATTAACTTTTGAACTTTCAATCATTTATTTTCGATTTGCAAATATCACAATTTAAATAAATATATGAAATTGGAAATTAATAAAAAAAATGAAGAATTAAAAAATAGAATTGTGGTTGGATTGTTGGTGCTATGACTGAAATTTAAAATACTGAGGTGTTAGATGAATAGATAAACTTTGGAATAAAAATTCACGGCTAAATTGAGGATGACCTCAATGACCAGAGCACTATAATTTCTGATGCTTATTATCCAATCAAAATGAATAAAAAATATTCTTTCGAAGGCAAATATTCTTTAGGTTCTGTTATGAGCTAATCCATGTTATTACTAACTGCGACATTAGAAGCCAAATATTTTTTATGATTATAATTAGTTTTTGTTTAGAAATTTATATAATTGAATTTTAAATCATATTATCTCCCATGTATAAAAAATTTGCGCAAAATTGAGAAAAATAGAGAAGTTAATGTGGTTTTTCGAATAATTAACTCTGTAAACAGCTGGAAAAACCTTTGAAAGAAACAATGTTAGACTATTAATAAATCCCCCTAATTTTTATTTTTATTTTTATTTTTGTAATAAATCCATTTAAATTTTGCATAAAGAATATTCTTAAAAGAGAAGAATATTACTTGAAGTAATTGATTGCCCCTGAAAGGGGTGATATTCCACGTGGACCCCTCTCATTATACTGAATTTTACCATATTCCGCCCTCCAAATATATAAAGAAAAAGAATCATTTTAAATTAGTCAGTATAATAGCATATATTCCATCCCATTTTTTTCTATTTTTTCATGTCCCAATTTTGTATGTCCTAACAAAAAGAATATAAAAGCTAATGAGTTATAATTAAAGTGGTAAAGTTGAGGTATTCAAAAACTCTTCAAAGTAAGAGATCTTGAGTTCAAATCTCTTCTACATGTGGTGTATTTTTTCATCTTATGGTGGTTTAGTTGTTCCGCCTGCGTGCAGAGTTGTTTGTCCTGCTTGTGTGCGTACTTGTCCTACTTGCATGCGGCGTAGTGTTTCCACCCTCGTGCGATGTAGCGATTTAATTGTTATAAACTAGACCACTTATCATTTAAAAAAAAAAGAATATAAAAAGTATTACAATGAAAAAGGGGAGAAAATTAGGTATTAGTCATAGGCTCATTGATATTGTATACCTAATTTTCTTGGAGAATGGGACATATTAATTAATAAACAATCAAGTGCAGTATGCTCATTTCCCGCTGGCCAATTAAACATCTTCATTAATATTTTCAAATCGAATTTCCAAAAGCAATAATTAACTTAATCTTAGGCAAAATACGTAACCGATTTTCTGAACTTGTCGTATATTTTGCTATTTGAGCTTAACTAAAATTGCATGAGTAGCTCTTGAAAAATGTAAAAATGTTATTTCATATTTCAAAAAAACATGGGTTAAATTATTTAAAAATAATTAATATGGTAAATTAAGAGGCAAAATATATTATTTGTAGTTGTGATTCCAAAATTTAATATTTTTTTTCTTCTCAGGTGAGTTGGTCCTTTATTTACTTACTTGAGGGCCTTGATTTACTAATCAATTGCAAGAGAATTGTGTCCAAATTTACATATATAAAAATGGGCCGAACCCATTATCGTATTATCCAATTTCTTCTCACATTTTATTCATCCCTTTTTCTCATCATCATATGAGAATATTCACAACCATTACTCACAGAGAGAGAGAGAGAGAGAGAGAGAGAGAGAGAGAATATTCATAACCTATCAAATTGGAACTATAAATTCTGTTTGCACCAACCGCGAATTTAAATCGTAAAATATAAAATCATATATAGCTTGATATATAATTTAGAACCTTTCTACATTTTTACTTACGATACATATAAAAAAGCATACAGTTAGATTTACGTTTTGTAATAAACAACATATCTTATTAAATAATATATTATACTTATTTAAAAGTGATAAATAGTTTTTGTTTAATAAAAGTAGTTTAACTAGAGTCAATGGAAAATCAAAATGCAGATGGGCTCAATATTCATTAATAACACAATCCTAGTTTTATGGGTTCAGGTCCAATAAAAGTTTGTAAATTAAGGCCCAAAAGGGCTAGAGCTCCAAATTCAATATTTAATGTTCTTAAAAATGACCCTCGTTCCCCACTCCCTCGATAATAAATAAATAAATTCAAGAAGAAAATGCTTTCATCCTGCTTAAGTTATTGTCTGAAGTAGAACGAGAAATCATCGATTCCGGTAATAGTTTGTCGATTCCGCTCGGAAATACCATACCATTAAGAAATTTCAGAATCCATATTTACACCTTTTTCTTTGGGAATAAAATATTATGAAATATCGCTCATAAATATCTCTCTTAAAAGACGGAGGTTCCCCCCAAAACACGTGGCCTATAATTTTGTTAATCATTCTAAATATTATGTGATATATCACTACATGGCCCTGAATACAATGGCCCTGAATACAATAAGATTGTTTTAGAGATAATTGCAAAATCATAAAGAATAGTGTCTTGTAAAAATTCTCAATTGTTCTATCTGATCAAATTAAATCACGAAGTTTTAAAAATTCTCAATTGTCTCATCTGACAGAATCTCGTCGGAGACGGGTAATTGACGATTTGAGAAGTGTTAACCACTATCGTTGTCTCTCGTCGTCTTAAGCCTCACAATACAACGTCATTTTGCTAACTGGCCGTTCATTCCGCATAGACTTTTTGGTTTACCAACTCAGTTTCGATTTCTCCCAAATTTAGTCGAGAATTTTTAAAAATTCTTGATTTGTCATTGAAATTTTGAAATATACGGACAAATTAGAATTGACTTATTCTTTATGATTTTACCGACAATTATCTCATTGTTTTATAAATTTGAATATCTAAATTTAGATCATGCTCTATATACGATATTTGTCGTGAGATCAATAATTTATGATAATAATGATAAGTAAATTGATATTAGTGAGTATGAGAAATTAGTAATATTTTTGGTTTAAAGGTCACATGTCATAGAGCCCATCCAAATTTATATTCCATCCATTATATTTATTTATATTTAGTCGGTTAGTATTTATAATTAAAGAAAACGTACGGATAAGAAATAATAAGATTTTATGCGCTTACAAAATTGTTGAAAATGACAAACTATATATTGGAACTTGAAAATAAATAAAAAAATAGAATGTCATACTAACATATTAACCAAAAATATAAAATATCTGATTTGTGATCGTCCCAATTTTAGGCTTTTGCATTTATCAACCATCGCATCAAGCAATACCAAAATTTTAGGCTTTTGCATTTATCAACCATCGCATCAAGCAATGATTTGGTGATTATCCAAGACAGTAGTAATAAATAAATGTATAAATTAAATTTAAGATTAAAATACGCGATAATTGTCATAGAAGAATTTAAAATAAGGCATCTAAATAATGTTTTTTAATTATTTGAAAATTTATGGACGGTACGAAAGTTTGTTCTTCCTTTTGCCTTTTTTCCCCCTAAATTCAAATCTCAATTTGTATATTATATTTTCAACTTTTTTCTGTTTTAAATATTCGCTTATTTATCTATTGCCATACCCTTTCTCTAGAAAGCTCTTCCCATTATAAAAGTGAAAATATAATTAACGTTATAACAACTTAATATAGTAATACACGTCAATGTATATATATAGAGAGATAATTTAATGCATGCAAGTATAACAATACATGAACTCTAATTTTAACTTTTTTGATAGATGGATTTTAATTTTTTTGACATTGGACATGAGTCCAAATTTCATTGACCAATAACTCAGTTCTTTAGAGTTTGATCTATATTTTGAAGATCTTATTGGAAAGTTCTCGACAATACCTTTCTAATAGTCCATGGTACAAAATATCGAATTCTGGCATAAAAGAAAAAATAATGTTTGGTGACAACAAATTTTCAGCTATTTTTCTGACCATTTTCGGTTGCCAAAACTCAACGCTATGAGTACAATTATAATATTACCATCGAAAGCTTTCTAACTTTACCTTAAATTTTACATCAGGCTTTAGAATAATTTGAATTATTGGCCAACGTAATATACTAAATCTCACACACAATAATTTTGTAATCGGTTTATCCATATTACATTTGATGCAACATTTTCTTGAAATATTCATTGAGTATAAATAAAAAAGAATCATTAATGGTTTAACATCAATTTTCTATTGCGATTTATTGAAAAATATCACTATATCTTTCCTTTCAACTTTTGGCGTCGCGTGCTTTTTCCTCCTCGGTGATGATTTGCTACGCCATTTGCATCTCAGCCGCAAATGACGGCGCGTTTGTACCACGCGGTCCACGAGATTTATAATCTTGATACCCCATCCCCATGATTTATGGAAATTTAATTATGTTCTAGAGGTCGTCTACATTTAATATTATTTATGTGATGTATATGAAATGTATTAATAGGGTTGGGATCAAGTAATTTCTCTCGTAGTACTATAATACAGTCATGCACTTTTTGACAATGCATTGTATATAGTAACACATTTTCGAATTAATGCATTTATGCACTTACTAATTTATATATGTATTATTATGTTTAACATTGCGTATGATTAACGAGATCTACATATTATATGACGTTAGAGAATACATATGATCTCTTTTCTGTATCATTATATCTCAAATTGTGATTGTTTTTCAAAAGTAATACATATCTTAAATTTTATCACTGGTAAATATAGAAATTATTACAAAATTATACAACCTAGTCAGAAATGGCTTTTCTAGATGTGCAAAAAATGACTTAGCTAGTTGGAGATTACATAGAATAAAACAATATTTAAAAAAATAAACTGATACACATGAAATCTACTCATGAACCATGGTTTATGATAGAAGTTCACACACAAAATCAATCAAATAAATTTTTGAACGAAGTGTGTATTTATGGTTTTAAATCGAGTCAAGCTAAATACTAGTCGCTTTAGCTCCGCTTATTTAAATATTCAGGTTTTTAAGCTCGAGCCTAAGCTCGACTTGAGGTTCTGTGTTGTTGTTTGAGCTCAGGTTGATAGTATTCGTATAAATGGTTTTCAAGTTTTGGCTCGTGAAAGTTTCAAAAAATATTTAAGATGTGCTCTTGATCAACTTATTACTCAAGCTCATTAAAAATTTGATCGATGACTCATGTACTGACTGGATTGAACGTTCACAATCATATTTGATTAAAAAAGCTCGATAACATATTTGTGGACAAACAAATACGAACATTTTTACAAGCTCAATGAACCAAGCGCCATCAGGCTCGAACTCAACTTGTTTACTATTGAATGGAGCTATGAATGAGCTCGACCCATTTACTATTCAATGAATATATACAAAAGTAGAGGCAACGCGCATAAAAAAGAGCGTGAGGCACTTTATGGAAGACGATAGTAAAAGCAGAAAAAAGGGCAGCAGAAAAGAAGAAATGTCCATGTCTACCATCATCATTTTAGCCGGGCACTTTGCTCCTTCAAAGCACCTCTATTATGTTTTTATCTCTCTCTCGCCAACTCATTCCCCCCCCCCCCCCTCTCTCTCTCTCTCACACACACACACACACACATTTCATGCATTTGCAATTAATGCACCATCTTCTTCAGCTCCCAACAACAATCTTTCTGCTCCACTGCTTTTACCCTCCTGCTCAAATTTAAAGAATACTGTTGGACTCACATTTCTTCATGCAACAAGGTAAGGCCCTCCTCTTGTTTATCTTTGTAGATGCTTATTTCCCTTCTGGGCTTCCATGCTGCTGCTAAAGATTCGATCTTTCCCTTCAGTTTGCAGAGTTGTCTAAAAAGTGTTTTTGGAAATTTATGATCTTTTTCTTGAATTTGGTCATAGATGGCAGCTTTGAGCTTGGAATTTCTTTTTGTCGCTTTTTCTAGAAATAGGGTTTGATTCGTCTGCTGTTATTTAGCTTTTGCGTATTGGAATTCAATTTTGTAGGATTCTGTGTTTGACGATTTCGCCCCATTTTTTGTGAACTCCCCTTTTTTGCTTTATGCTTTTTGTATTTTTATCCCACTAGTCAAGAGAATGAAATTTCAAAGTTTGAACAAATGCATCTTTTCTTTCCCTTTTCCCTTTTTCTTTTCTTTATTTCTAGTTTAGCATAGTAAATCATATACAATGTACATGCTTGTTTCGTTTTCTTACAGATCTTGTGTGTTTGTGTGTGTTTGAATGTGTTTGCTTTATGTATCTTATCCAATTTTAGATTTATGGTTGCCAAGAAAATCCCACAATTTAAGCTGTTTTGTTGTAAAGCATTATCCTTTAATTTGATTAGAGAGGTTAATTCCCTTTATCAGTCAACTTAGGTTGTTGATTGAATGGAGTTTGTGATAGCAAAAAATGCATTAGAAAATCAAAATGGTCAACTAATTAGGATTCCTTAAAGGCTTATCTTGTTTTATGCTTGTGTTTTGTGGTGGGAAATGTGACAACATTCAAGATTACCATATGCTTCTGTCATCAAATATTATATTGGATGGTTGGGTTGTAAATTGTAATAGCATGAAATCTTTCAACCTTCGTTAAAATAATGAGAGATTCCTGTCAAAGGACAAGTAGTTAAGACAGCCTTGTGATAATTTTTTAATTCACACTTCCACATGCTAAATCTTTAAATTTTATTGTTGTTGATTTTGGAGTTTACTTTCTTGCAGCTATTTCCATATTTCTATACATTGAAATGCTAAGCAAACTCCACTGATTGAATGTCTTTTTTTAAGCTTGCTTGGTTACCGGTCCACATCGGCTTCAACGAGCTTCATGTTTGACTGAGAGAAAAAGGGACCTAGAATCTGTATTCAGAATCTTGTGACTCCTCCTAACTGTCTTTTGCTTGGTCAAATACTATCTGATCTTTAAAAATCGATTCTTGTATGCCGAGAAGAAGAGAGTTGTTCTTCGAATTAATCCAGATGGTCTGTTGTTTCCCGGTCTGAGATAATGGGGGGTTGTGTCTCGGTTAGTAGTCAGAGCAATTGTAGTAGCAGGAGTAATGGAGAGAGGATATCTCGGTCGTGTTTGTGGATAGATATGTTTAGGCGCAAGAGAAGTAGGAGGACATTTTCGGACCATGTCACCACTTTGCAGCATCTCTCCTCTGTCCCTAACCGGATAATCACCAACGGGAGGAGCAGCAGTTCTTGCGTATTCACTCAGCAAGGCCGGAAAGGCATAAACCAGGATGCTATGATCGTGTGGGAAGTAAGTCCCTTTTCTTTCTTGTTGTTGTTGGGATTGTCTTCATCTATTTCAGAAGATAATGTTATTTAATCTTGTGGATGTGCAGGATTTTATGGGAGAAGATGTTACCTTCTGTGGCATCTTCGATGGGCACGGTCCCCATGGACATCTGGTGGCTCGTAAAGTTAGGGACACGCTGCCGCTAAAGCTCTCCTCTTATATGAACTCCTCTGAGTTGAAGAAGAGTGGTTCGAGTGCGAATTGCTGCAAAGGGAATGTGAAATCAGATGTGGTAGATCCCGTGAAGGATACACCTGTCGAGGAGGGAGTGGAGTCGTCATGGAGAGAAGCTTTTCTGAAAGCATATAAGTCGATGGACAAAGAGTTGAGGTCTCATCCTAATTTGGATTGCTTCTGCAGTGGCAGCACCGCTGTGTCGGTTATAAAAGAGGTACATGTTATAGCTTTGTTGGCGTTTTTTACATCAACATTTGAATCCCACTTATATATGTGTTGAGCTTCCCTTGAACTATTGAAGGGTCAAAATCTTTTCATTGGCAATATTGGTGATTCGAGAGCCATATTGGGATCTAAAGATAGCAACGATTTGATGGTGGCAATCCAATTGACAGTCGATCTAAAGCCTGATCTGCCTAGTATGTTCTTGTTTGTTTAATTTATATGATTTTGAGAAGTCGTCTTAGTTATATTTATGAGATGAACTTACGGTTGCTATTTCTTGAAACAGAGGAGGCAGAGAGGATAAAGAGGTGTAAAGGTCGAGTCTTTGCTTTACAAGACGAGCCTGAAGTGCAACGAGTTTGGCTGCCATATGATGATGCCCCTGGTTTAGCAATGGCTCGAGCATTTGGGGATTTTTGCTTGAAGGAATACGGAGTTATCTCCATCCCTGAATTCTCTCATTGGACTCTCGGTGACCGAGACAAATTTGTCGTTCTTGCTTCAGATGGGGTGCGTCTACTATTCCTTAAGCTATTGTTTTCAAACATATATTTGTTGAAATGTATCTACGGTTCCTCTAGATGCCTTAGCATTAGCTCACCTACGACGAAAATGTTCCATAAGATATGCGTTAGTTCATTTAGAGATCGAGAATGCAGCTTGATTTAGGCATAGGTTGAGCAATGTGTGCTAGAGAGTCGAGCCACATTATTCTTAAGGCCCCCTTTTAGTGATTATTCATTTTTGAGAGTTGAGTTAGACGAAAACGACTAACAAGTTTCTAGAGTTTGGTACTGCAACAGGGCATGGTTTTCCTGCAAAAAAATAAATGAAGCAACAATGCATTTAATTTCAAAATGTTATCACAAATGGCAAGTTGTGAGAAATAAATAAGCAGCCATGCTTATGCAAATGGCGGCATGCCCTAGGTATTGTTCTTGAACCAGTGATATTAAATAGACAAGGGCCATATCCGTCGTTTCATATCTTATTCGTTTTTATGATGGACATATAAATCGATAGGAGTGAACAAAACTGAACCAAAACCGACAATTGAACGAACCGTTGGATTTTGGTTGTTTTTAGCCATATTTGGTTTGGTTTGGTTTGGTTTGGTTTTAATTTATAGGAACCGAACGTTAAATTCAGTTTTCGAAGACTTTATTTTTGGTTGGAACTGAGCCGGCTGAACTTTTAATATATATTAAATATTTTTTTTTATTTCTTTAATAATAAACCTTAAAATGGTAAGTTTAAGATATTTAATATATTAATATCTCTTTTTATTTCTTTTGATTGATGTTGAATTTATTTTGATTTTTTTTGGCTATTTTGGATAATATTTTTGATTATAAAAATGAAAACATGAAAAAGTTCGATTAACCGAAAACAAATTGAAACCGAAATTTGAAGTTCGTTCGGTTTGAGCAAAAAATTTGGTTGGTTCGGTTTTAGGACTTCGGTTGAAAACCGAAGCGAATGAATGGTCACCCCTACTCACCAAATCGAGTGGCTCTTCCTGCAACTGCTTGACTAGATATAAATAAAATAAAATGAATAAACTTTGATTCTAGACCTTCATCTTGTTGCCTTGCCTGTGGATTCATTGATGTAAGAAAAGCTCTGCATCAATGGTTGTTTAAATTTGGTAAGAATTTTCTTGATTTAGTTTATTCTATTTGATTGTTCGGTTTGAATTTTCTTTCCAAACGATGAATGTTAGGGAGACAAGATGCTTAATCATTTTTTTATCTTTTAGCTTATTTTTCTTATAAGGTTGGATTATTTTGATTTATCTAACAATTTTGAGCTTGTTTGATCATGCAATCCTTCAGATATTCATGTATTGTCAGTCTAATCTACCACTCAAAGTAAACGCAATCTTATGTAAATCTCTTTCCCTGGTGCAGGTATGGGACGTCCTAAGCAACAAGGAAGTGGTCGAGATAGTATCATCGTCCCCAACAAGGTCCTCCGCTGCTCGGATCCTAGTCGAGCACGCCGCTCGCGAATGGAAAGCCAAGTATCCAACATCAAAGATGGACGACTGCGCTGTGGTCTGCTTATTCCTAGACGGGAAGATGGACACGGAGTCCGATTACGAGGAGCAGGGCTTCTCCTCGGCGACCCTCCAGAGCAACCATTCCAGCACCGTCGTGGAATCGGACGACGGCCAGCACTCCGAGCCGTGCCTGCAGCGGAACTTCACCGTCAGGTCGTCGGAGGACAAAGAGCACTACAGCAGGGTGCCGGTTGGGGTTGACAACGGGGAGAACGCTGGTGGCAGCGAGGATCAGAACTGGTCGGGCTTGGAAGGCGTGACGAGAGTGAACTCTCTTGTTCAACTTCCCAGATTCTCCGAAGAAAGGCCGAGGCCCTAGCGACGTCGTTTTGGTTGATCGTCTTAGTTGTAACACTGATGTGTTATGCTGTCTGAAAAATCTAAGAAATGTGTTTCTTATTTTTTTAAACATTTAATCATATCTTATTTATGGTTCTTGCACATCAAAAAATATTTATTATAAAAGTTAAAATATTTAGTATAAAATTGAAAAATAATTATTATTTAATGAACTCCAATATAATTAATAGTTATTACTTAAAGAATGGTATTTAATTATGAACTGAAAAATGGAAACTAAATGTAACAGGAATGATCTGTTAAATATCTCGGAATTTAAATATTAGTAATAATAGTTTTTATGTTAAATGAGTTTCTATATCAAAATAAAAATAAAAATTGTGATATGATGAATCTTAGTTAACATTACTAAAAATTAAAACTTAAAATAAATATAAAGCAGAGATTAAAAAATTAATCAAATAGTAATTAAAATTGCAAACTCAGTGTATAAATAACCATAAATTCGAATTAATAATTTAAAAATAAACTAAAACATAAGGGATTGAAATAAAATAAAATAAATAAAAAATTTAAAAAAATGACAGTGGGACACCAAAAGTGGGATAGATAACTCGAAACGTAATAATCCTTTTTTTAGGGAAAAAAATGGTGACAATCCTATGATTAGAACATTGGTAGAGTACTATTTTGGCCCTTTTGAGAGCAATTAAAGGTGTTAATTAGAGTTAATTATGTTGCAGCTCTAAATCAAGCTAGTTTATAACCTACAAGTAGTCACCCCAAATCGCAGACACAAGCACCAAACCTCGTTCATAGACCCTTACCCTTTTAGATTCGAATCTAGAAATTGATTATTACCAAAGTTAAATAAAATAATCAATAATAACATTGAGTTAGGAGAAGTGTCCTTTCAATCATGCTACCAAACTAAGTTGGCTGTTCAATGAGGCCTAGTGTAGGAAGATAACATATAGAGATAGAGAGAGAGAGAGAGAATCTTAATTAGCAAAATTAAGAATGTTATAAACAGTGAATCTTGTCCTTTAATCTTGTTGTTTAGCAACACCCTAGAGATAATATCAATATCAATAATGTTAACAAATAATGACACGAAAACGACTAATCCATCTATAATCGCAGCACTCATTCAATAACTTTATGTTAGTTAATTTACAAGGTTATGCATATTACATGTTACAAGGGCTCGTTTGGTACATAATATGTGATAAGATGTGATATGTTCAATTTAAATATTATTTACTATGTAAGATATCAATATTATATTTAGTTACTTATATTGAATAATCTACTATATAAATAAATATGATGAGAGAATAAAACTTTGGTAAATTTAATCAATCAATTCATGAGACTTTAGTTTACTAATAAATTTATAAATAGTCTAATAAAGATTTGTATTACGTATCTCACTTAAAAGATGGGATTTTTTGTTATAAAACAAATATGATATTACAGTGTTATAGATATATTATATAATACCCTAATCGATCACTGCTAGTGGACGAATCCTAAGAAACATATCGAGCATAATACCGATCCTTGGTAAGGTGCTCGTGAAATGCAGCCTACTTGTGTCTTGCTAGATGATGCAATTGTATTCAATTAGCCGTTATTTCTTGGTTTGGGAAGGGGCGTGTGCTTCTTAAATGAGCAACTACTGTTTGCATGAAAACAACGTTTCATATATTATATACAAAATTCATAATATGCAAGTATGGTTGATATTTAGTTCACATCAATATCTTTCTTTTTTATTTTAATATTATTTTTATACTAATATTTCAAAATTATTATTGTGATCATCCAATCTATAAATTACATATAAATTAAAATTCCATTGATTCTTTTATCTATCTCATTAAAGTGAAAAAAAAAGGTAAAATGCAGATGTTGTTCCTTCAACTAATAGATTGAAAATTTGAGTCACCTTAAGTGTGTCTATATGAAGGTGTGCGAGTTGTAACTAAAAACAAAATGATCTATTAGAATACAAAACAATAAAAAAAAAAAAGAAAAAAAGAAAAATACTAATGTAGATTAAATGTCAGTGATGCTCGTTAAAGATGCCCACAAATAGCGAGCAATATAGAAACACCAATTTTTATACAAAAAATAGACATTTAATATAAATGAAAGTACAAAGAGTCAATTTTAATCAAGTAGAGGTACCCATCTATATATATTTTATTTATAATAAAAAACATAAAAGACTTGAATATGCATTTATGATTTTCACTCATTAAGAAAGCATGCACATAAACATTCTATTACCCTCAATGAGTTCCATTAATCGCCGCCAAAATTGTCACCAAAATCATCTATAAAACCTCTATCAAATCCAACCTTCAATCATCACAAACTCTCTAAAACAATCACATCTCTCATTTCCTTCACCAAAATCCAAGACAATGGCTTCCTCCTCCTCCTCCTTCCTCTTCTTCCTCCTCCTCGTCTCGTCCCTGGTCCTCAAGGCGGCCGCAGTGCGGGATGTCCCTGCCGACTCCAAGATGTCCCTAGATGGCACGGTGTGGGTCCCTGGCCTCGGCCGTTTCATGCTCCCCAAGAAAGGCTCCAAGTCCTTGGACTACAACCCCATCACCGGAGCCCCGGGAGGAAACGGCATCTCCATCCCTGGGTTCGGTGGCTCAACTGGCAGCCGCAACTACATCCCCGGTGGAGACGACACGCTCGTGCCCAACCCCGGCACGGAGGTCCCCGTCCCTAGCGGCGGAGGGATCCCCACACCCTCTAGTCCTTGAGCTAAAATGAGCCAAGAATGGTGGAAATTTGTGTTTTTTTTCTTTCTTTTCCCTATCTTTTTATGAGGGCATGTAGCATTTTATTTCTAAGTTTTTCAATGTTGTAGCTCTACCATGTTTGCAGTCAATAAAAAGTGTGCGTGTGTCAGTTTCTCTACCTCCAGTCTTATGTTCAGACAGCAAGCTTTAGAGGGCGAAAACTCGGAAAATGAGCAGCAGCAACCTCATTCTTCACTAACCTAGAACAATATGCACCAAAATCTAGCCAAACACCTCAAACATGAGTGAAATTGCAAGAACTCATGAGCAAGAAACAGTTACATTATACGATAAATCGAAGTGAAACTAAAACCTTCCTCGTATGAGCAAAATGGATGAATCTTGAGATGATATAAAATGCAACTCTTACAGTTTCTTCAAATGTGAAAATCAAAAGGCTAAACTCTTCCAATTAGCAAAAATGGCTGATGATGAACACAAAATCAGTATCATATTATCCATCAGACACAACACTAGTGAAGATGAAAAACAGCGAAATCACCACACGTGAATGCTGGTAAAGCAACAAAAACGAGACTCAAAGCACTTGTCATGAGGCGGTGGATTCATACTACCACAAAACAAAACACAGCAAGACCACCAACGGTGGAACTCCTTTTGAGCATATCACTCTTAACATTCTACGAATCACTTCTTCAGAACTAGAAACGGAGTAAAATGCTCCACTCGATTAGTCATCCTGTGTAAATGGATGGAACAATCAGCTCAGCTATTGAAAGACAAGATTATAGTTCAAATCAAATTCTTTCAATTCTGTTAAAGGGAGGAACTCTAGCTGAACAGTTAAAAGTACGTTTCTGCCCTCTGATCTCGTTTGGTGGCTAAGGTGATGGAGGAGAGCTGGATGGTAAGTACATTTTGCAATTCAAGAAACAACTGAATTGATCTCTCACGTTATTTTTTTTCACTTAGCTACCAAATATAGTAAGCCAACTAACCTTACCACCACACAAACTGACTTATTTTTTGGGGGAAATCTCATTGAATTTTAAACATAGGAGTGTGAAAGTAAAACCTCACAATTACAGCTACTACAACAACCAATTCTATTATAAATACTTCAACCAATGAAATCTACTAAATACTCCCACTCAATTTGTAATTTTGGCAACACTAGGTTTCCTGAAATCTCAAGAAGCCCAAATCAGATCACTCTTGATTTCTCCACAAACTCCTACCTTCATAAATAAAGATTCAATTTTTATTTCAAGTATGCATTAATCACAATTTTCAATCAATGCCCACCAACCTACTTCCTACACCATTAACACATACACAAAAAGCTCACAAATTACTTTTCAATAAACGGCAAAATCACAACAAAAAACTATAAAATGGGACATGAAAAAAGTTACCTTTTCGAATCAAAACCCGACCATTTTATAGATGATGTAGCTGAGGAAGAGAAAGAAAATGGCCAAGAAAAGGTAGTCTACGAAGACGAAAAACGATGTGGATCCGTGGCTTCTTTTGGCGGCAGTATTCTTCTTCGTTTGATGCTGCAATGTGGGTTCTTGCTCTTCAATCTTCGCCATTGATTAGGATCTCAATCCCTCTTAACAAAATTTGTGGTCGTTTATTGCAGAAATTGGCGAATTTACGATTTAGTTTATTTTAACTCTTATTTTGGGATTAAATAAAGCACCAAGCCGCTGAAGTTTGTGTTATTTATAATGTTAAAAATAAATTTCCATTATTTTTGGAATTGATTCGAAATATATTTCTTGGTACAATCTGATTTATGAGATAATTAAAAGATAAATATTATGCTCAATTAGATTACTGTCTGAACCGACCTCTTTTGCCCTCCAAATTCTTGAAAGGTTTGGAAAATAAAAATAAAAATTATGCAAGCAAAAGTCCCTAAGGGCAGCGTTAACGCTGCCGCAAATGAGGCAAAAGTCGGGGCGGCTGCATTGGGGCGGGGCTGGGGGCGTGTTGGCCGCGCCACAGCCGGGCGATCAGCCGCTCCAGCGGCTGAAAGCCAGGCTGCG
>JAYDZE010314716.1:0-18419 GCA_034509125.1 Monilaria moniliformis | reverse complement strand
TATTTCATTTATGCAAAAGTTTGAATGTTTGAGATGACTTGTTTTAGTTAATCAAGGATTACACTAAAATAGGGGAGCATTGTTGGATATTTTAGTATAATTGGATTAATTGAATTGACCAATATCATCATAATAATACATCATATAAGTTTGGAGGTGCGAAGTGCACGCTTATATGAATTTATTATAATATTAGGGGCGAAGCCCCTATGGGACGGGGGTCCGGGGGCAGCGCCCCTGGTAGCGGGGTCCAAGGGGCGGCAAGTGGGACTCACCCGGCCGGGTGAGAATGTGGCATGTCTCCACCTGACCGGGTTAGACACGACGCAGATTTCAGAGGGACTCACCCGGTCGGGTGAGAAGGTGGCATGTGTCCACCCGGCCGAGTCCAACGCGGCGTGGAGTCCAGAGGGTCTCACCCAGCCGGGTGAGGCTGTGGCATGACTCCACCCGGCCGGGTCCAAAGCGAAATGTTCTCCAGAGAGTCACACCCAGCCGGGTGTGTCTCCGGCAGAGTGTCACCCGGCCGGGTGCATGGCAGTTTGGACAGTTATATTCCCATTTTTGGTCTTTTTTACAGAATTCTGGTTCATTCTTTCTCATATACAACAACATACTTTTCTTCTAAAACTCTCAACTTTATCCGATCAAATAATTGGGTAGAAGCAACCAATTGATTTGATCTGAAAGTGTTAAACACGACTTTCAGAAATACAGTTTAATTCCTATTTTGTTCGTTTCTTGTTAAAATCCCCTACAAAGAATATCTTCAGCGATTGTGTTGTTCATGGTGGGGTGTGTGTGCGCATTAATTTTGTGGATGAATGAGTTTTGCGGCATGAGGTGGCTTGCGAGAAAGATATATATATAGAGAAAAATTGATACGATTTGATTCTTGCGCCATACACTTCTAATATTTAAAATTCTTGCTCCATAAGTTGGTGAACTTATTCGCCATAATATAATAATATTTGTGGATTAAGTTGATGAACTTCTTCTCCAAGATATTTGTGGATTTAGTTAAGCACGCATCTGGAAAGTATAAATGTAATCCAAATCCACGAAACTATTAATCAGACCAAACGCACGAATCTCTATGTTCATTCAAAAAAGAATTAGCAAAATTTGTAACTTCAGTTTTAATATTTTAGGGATTAATTGTGTTGGATGAAAATATTGAATTAAATTTGATTTCCATAATTTTAGGGATTAATTGTTATTGTTAATTGATTTATTTCTACCCAAAATAATATAAGGGTATATTAGTCAAAATATAAAATATAATTATAAAAAATAAAAATAGAGATATTATGGCATAGAGACATTATGTCAAAAAATCATTTTCCTATAATAAATTGAATAGACTTATAAAATCAAATACATGACTTGTAAATCTCTACTTACAGATCTGGTATCTCACTGTTGTTGTACTAAGTAAAAAAAATACTCATTTCGTCATAAAATAATATAACTCACTTTGTATCACTCTCGATTTTGTATAACACCACCTGAACACCACACAAGTATAGACATATATATACACAAACAACATTATTCAGTACATGAATATATACATACATTTGATCTTAACCATACAAAAGTCCAAACCACCTTATTTATGAGCAGCAACGTCAAATAGAATATAATGTGCAAATTAAAAATGTTAGACATGAGATCAAATCCACAACCACATGAGTTATTATGCACGAGACGACATGCAACAGCGTGTGCGAGATGGGCGACTGCACAGAACTAAGACTGATTATCATCCATTGGATTTGATAATTTAAGGTCGATATTTAAGTAACACACAAATCAACATAGTTTGTTCAACAATTCATTATAAGAGTATTTTCGGACACGAAAAACTATCTAGTAATATATGTGAAGATACAACATATATGCTCACTGTGATCAGTATATATACATACTGTGATTAGTATATATGCTTACTGCAATCAATAAATGAGTTTTCAAAAACTAGTATAACTATACAACGTCATATCCTGCAAAAAGTGTAATCTAAACACTAGATCAATATAATGTAACAAACATGTCAGTATAATATAACAAACCCTATCGCTATAAGCAAAAGCCCAATCAATATAATATGAACAACCAACCAGTTCAATTTATCTAGTCTAGATAATATATAAACAATATACAACATATATGTACAGTAAGTAATCCCAATCAATGTACATCATTTATACAATCAGCATAATACATATACGTAATCAACACAGCATATATGCTCAATCAACATATCTTAAATACCATAACATATAATATATATGAATCCCCATAACTCTTAGAAATAAGAATAATTTTAAGACGTAGATTAGAGTGGATCGTACAGTTATAATTTTTTTGATTGTAAAAATATTTGAAGCCGTGAATAGGAAAATTCATCTGATTTTATATTAACAGAGCTAAAAAGAACCTTCTAAACAAACATTTCTCTTTCTCCATATTCATTTACATTTTTATCTATTCCTATCATCTACAATTGAAGAATAATTCACTATCCCTCTCAAATCAATGTTTCTCCCACCGCTAACACACAGAAACACACATCCCGCCTCTCACACAAACAAACCTCTGACATCGCTGCATGGGTTTCTCTCGCCGTCGGGAAGGTTTCCCCCATTGTCCCGTCGCCTAGGTTTTTCCCGCCACTGTCGAGTTGCGAATGTGTCTGGCATTCCACCTTCTTGTGTTATTTGAGTGATTGATTGACGAATGAGGATTTTATGAAATTCGATAATAGTTTTCGAATTATAGATTTTGAATTTCTTGGTGGGTATAGAGTGAGACTATGAAATTAACAATGAGATCTTGGTTTGTTGCAATAAGATTGTCCCTAACAACTTAATCACATGATTTTTATTTTTTTTAATGAATGGGTGTTTGTGTTGAATAAAAGTTATGCATGCACCAAAGGTGTCTTATTCGTTCTACATATAAAGAATAAAATATTCATGCTGCAAAGATTTCTTATTCGTCTAACATATATTGAATCAATATTACTCATACTAGAAATGTGTCTTATTCATATAACCAATTAATCTTATTCGTGTGTCCTGGAGATGAAATGGGCTGACAAATGGCACACGATATATAGATACAAATGAAATGTTCATGGGAGATGGAAGGACAAGTTGGACATGTCGGATGTCATACAAATCTGCACAACTGCCGACAAGAATGTGTGCCAAGTATTGTGCATAGTTAAAGGCTGATAGGTTATACATGAATCCAAGTTTCAAGGTTGATTTGTTATTGCTTGGATGAGTCCAAAAATATTTGTGACTTTTAGGAGGTTTTTGATTTCTGTGCCAGATATTTGATTTAAGAATTATAAGGATTTTTAAGATAAAGGATTTATTTTATGCCAAGAATAAATCACAAAGTTCATGCAAATTTTGTGAAACAGTTCAACAAGACGACTCTCTTTATTGGTAATGCACGATATTCCACCTCTATAACTTTTTTCAAAATATCATACAAGTCATCCTCATCATAGATGTAACTGGATCATCTGGTGCAGACCCCACATTTCACTGTGGATTTATTCTTCCTTTAAGAGTTTACGTGAAATTTGTATCTATTAATGTAACTAACATTGTAGCTCTTGACTGTGTTCAATGGTCCTTGAGACAGTTAGTACAAATGACTACCACGAGTGCTTCGGTAATAAGTGACATGTGCTTCGGTAAAAAAATGTTCAACAAATACAGAGCAAGATTTTGAAAATATACAAATTCTTTAAAACATGACGCATAATGGTCTTCCAATTGTTGCTCTAACTGCGGCGCTGTTATTACCGGATTGTGCTCGCACAATTCCTCGATGAACATACTATTTTATACACAAAATAACAGATGAGGAAATGAAAGAAAAATATATACGAGTATCAAATGAAATAAAGATAACCAAACTTACTGCTTGAAAACTTAACTTCTTGACAATTAAGTAAAATGGAGGTTTGCGCTACTTTGTACTCATTCTCGTAAAGAACTCGTTCTTGTCCCTTTCGACACATCTAGTTGGATTTGTGAATATTGGAAGCATATCTCAAGGTGAGAGGATCCTCTGCCATCATCATCATCACTAGGAACATATCTACTTCAGCATCGGACATGTGACTCGAAATAATGACTGGAATGTGATGATTCCTCAGTTAAGTAAGCATTACATATCGATATTTCTACAACAACCTTGTTCTTGACATTTAACTTCAAGTGTCGCATGTACATGCAATATATATAACTGAAATAATAAATAAAAAAGTGAAATTAAATAGAATATATACTAAGTGGTCCAGCGATCAGCGACTCATATGCTAAGTGGATAAGAAGATGCTCCATGGAGTCGAGAAAAGACGGAGGAAAAATCGCATCAAACTTGCACAAGGTAACTGCAATCGACTGATTGTACTTAGTCATATCAATCTCCCCGATCACTGTAGCAGTCCGATCTCTGAAGAAAATGCTCAGCTCGGTCAAAGCTTCCAAAACATTGTATGGAAGTAACTCACGAAGGCCAATTGGTAACAATCGTTGCATGAACACGTGGCAATCTTGGCTTTTCATACCGAACAAATTATGTTTCTTCATATGGATGCATCTTGATAAATTGGAAACATAATCATCCAAAAATTTCATATTCTTGACCACATGAGCAACAATTCCATTCTTTCTTTGTCGAACGTGAAATCAACTTTAGGATATCTTTCACAACAGGTCCAAAGCTTGGGTCGCATGCCAAGGTCTTCAAAATCTCCTCTTGCCTTCGCATTGTCCTTCATCTTACCTTCAACATTCATTATAATATTGAATATATTATCGAAGACATTCTTCTCTATGTGCATGAACTCTAAATTGTAACGGATTAGATTTTTCTTCCAATACGGGAGATCCTAAAATATACTCCATTTCTTCCACCAAAAAATCTGACTCAGCTCCGAGTTGACCATTTCAGCACTGTCGTCAAACACCCTCATGAAACTCAATTGGTCAAGTTGATTAAGTATTTGTCTTTTATTTAAAACTGGAGGAGGACCAAAATTCTCAACTACGTTATTCCTGAAGTTGTTCTTATCAAACCAACTGGTTTTCCATCCATACTTCAAATACAAAGTTTGTGACTCTTCCATACAATATGGACACACACGATACCTAGATGTGCTCCAGCCCAATAACATCGATTATGCGGCGAAGTCACTAATAGTCTACATAAACGCTGCACGTAATTGGAAGTTTTGTTTACTTGAGATATCATAAGCTAGAATTCCTTCGGCCTATATATCAAAGAGCTCTACAACAGGGGCTATAGAAACACGTTGATATTCTGTTTTGGATTCTTCGAGCCGAGCACAATCACAGTGAGAAACATGTAGTGGTCTTTCATGCACATCCATGGCGGCAAATTGTACGGAGTTAAAATCACTGACCATAACGAGTACAACATACCCGTCTGACCGAATGGCTGAAATCCATCTGTGCTAAGTGCCAACCTTATATTTCTCAACTCATAAGCAAAGAAGGGATGAGTCTCGTCGAATGTTTTCCATGCTATGGCATCTGACGGATGAGACATCTCTCTAGGTGTCGTAGTGTGCTCTGCGTGTCATCTTATAGATATAATTGTAACCTCGGATGCATACAACCGTTTCAATATGGGAACGAGAGGAAAATAATACATCTATTTGCATTCACTTCCATTAGGTATGAATATGTTCTCCCCACAAAAATTGCATTATTTTCTGTTATTTTACTCTCTCTAGTAGATCATGCACCCATTTTTGCAACAATGTATCTTGAGAACCAGCATATCTAAACTCTGCATTTGTTTCTTGCAAGTATAGAAGCTGTTAGACATGTGGTTCGGTTTCGGTAGACGCTCCTTCACAAACTGACACACATCATCAAATAATCTTTGGGACTTCATAGTAATCAGGCGAGCATTTGTTGCCAACTGAGAATAATCACAGCCCTTCCACAGATTAGTCTGAGACACTTGTAATATGTTATAGAATTGTTGCGACTCGTTATTTGGAAGTTACGGCTAAAAGTAGGTGGAACATATTGTTCAGGATATTGCGCTTGAAACCGATAAGGATCAAGACCAACTGTTCATCCCCACACGTCGTACACCATCTGTTGGTATTGATTTGATGGCGGATTGAAATGCATCTATGCGGTCTGTCTTGAACTAGATGAAGCCCTAACCTCGTAATAGTATTTCCAATCATAGTAATTTCGGGTGAACCCCTTCCTCCCGAGGTGCTCCTTAACCGTATCCATTAGCAAAAATCTATTATTATCACAACGTGTACATAGACATCTAATTTTCGAACCAACCATTTTATAGGGATGTTGCATAGCAATTTTTATAAATGCATCTAATCCATTAATAAAATCATGATTATATTCTCCCGAGGTAAATCTTCTCATATACATTCACTCTATTTCCGGCATTATATCCATTTCACTACCCTATCATACAAAAATAAAATAAATTAGCAAAACTTTTGTTTTTTGTTGCAAAATATAATTTACCTAAATTCATCTAATTTAACACATAAACTATTATATTTATCAAAGCAACATAAATTCTCTAATAATAACATTGTTGTTGCAAAAATATAATAGCATTAGAAATATAATAACATTACGAATATAATAACATTATGTAAAAATATAATTCTAGTCACTATATTATTAATATTTGTATTTAAGTATCTAATTCTAAAAGCAATATAAATTTTGTAATAATAATATTATTGTTGAGCTAATAACATTAAAAATTATTATTGTAAAAATATGATAGCATTACGAATATAATTTTACAAAAACAAAAGTAATAAAATAACATTATAAAGTAATGAAAATTAATTACAGTTAAACACATACTAACCTTTTATTTACGTATGTGGATTCTTATGACGATATCAACAAGTGTTATTTATACATGTTTTGTCACAAACATTGAATAATCAAGGTATATTTTACTAATATAAAATTTAACACAATTCAAATAAAAAAACTATGTTTTAGAGCATTCCAGAAAAAGCTAGATGAACAATTTCGTAAATTAAAAGATGAAGTACACGCGTGTTGTCCAATTCAAAATTTATGTTTTGCTTTACTTCATTAATTAACAAAAAAAATCACAAATAAAATATACTAACCTTAAGAGAATAAACATTGACTCCACCAATCTATGACAACAGAACAATTAAAAAACTAGTCGAAGATGGCTATTTATGAAGAAAGTTGCAATGATATGGTAGAGTTATTCTTGGACAGGGACTGTGTTATGCTAAATTAGCGAGCACGTTTACCGAGCACCAGGTGCTCGGTAAAGATTCATGTGCACAAGAGTTTTTTTCGCGTCAAGTATCAATTCTCCGAAACTAAATAATATAACTTTTTTTTTAAAATAACATAAACCAACCGAGTACGGTGGTGCTCGAAAACTAAATAATGGATGTGACCGAGCAACAATGTGCTTGGAAACAAAGTAATGTAATATTTATTTTAAAAGCATAAGTAATGCTTCTGAGCACTACGGTGCTCGGAAAAAAATAGTGTAATATTTTTAAAAAAATTAACTTTTGAGCACTTTAGTGCTCGGTAATATAGGGTGCTCAAAAGGTGCTCGGTACATTTGTACATTACCGATAACAACAGTGCTTGGAAAAGTTCCGAGCGCACATGCGCTTGGTAATACCCACAAGTTTGTACACGTTACGACTTGTCGATTGTGCTCGCAAAAATGGTTGGAAATTAGGAGGTATGCTCGGAATGTGTTCGGAAAGTGCTCGATGTTTTTTGTATATTTTTGTCTTTCACTTATATTGATAATAAGGTGTAATATTGATGGTTATAATTAAGTAGGTTGCGTAATATAGTTACTAAAAATGAAATAGATAAATTATTCATTGACAGACCAAAATAGAAAAATAGGTAAGTAATTTATGGATGGAGTAAGTATTTATTTTTGTAAATTAACTATAGTTTATAAAATTATGAAAAAATAAGTTAATATCAGACAAATTATTTTTTTAAAGAGCTTATAATTTTTTTAGGCAATGAGCTTGTAAATTATTAAAACTTATATTTACCACTTATCAAGTGTTTAAAAAATTATCTTACCTGACATGAACTGACTCTTAATTCTAACAAGTGAACTCCTTTTTATTAAAGATAAAGACTTAGGTGCACGCGACCCAAAATTAGATATACGTAAATTGTGCTATTAAATTAAAAACAGAATACTTGTTGGAGCGGTTAAAGACTCCGCCTTACATCCAGTATGTCGTGGATTCAAATCCCACTTAAGTGTTTTTTTCGCTTTTCCTTTTAAGTTCATTCCGTTCTTCCCCCCTTTTCCGATTTATTTCCGTTTCTTATTTGTTTTATATCGTTTTTCCATTTTCTTTTGTTTTTTTTTTGCATTTTTCCCTTTTTTTTCTTTTTTCTTTAATTTTTATTTTTTAATTAGCATGTACATTTTTAAATATAAGCACATATCAATTTAATTGCATTTAAAATTATAATAAATTTAATTCGCATATGAATTTAATTTAAAGTTATTGTTCTAAAGAATAAAAGTTATTATTTTACAAATACAAGTTACTATTTTAATGTACAAAAGTTAATGTTCAAATTAATAAAGTTACTTTTCTTGTAAATGAAAGTTACTTTTTTTGCGAATAAAAGTTATTGTTCTAGTGGATAAAAGTTATTATTCTAATGTACAAAAATTATTATTCTCGTAAATAAACATTACTCTTTTTATGAATAAAAGTGATTGTTCTTGTAAATAAAAATTATTGTTCTTGTGAATAAAAATTATTGTTCTTGAATAGAAGTTATTATTCTAATGAATAAAACCTACTCTTCTTATAAATGAAAATTACTATTTCTATAAATAAAAGTTATTATTCTAATATACAAAAGCTATTGTGCTTGTAAATAAAAATAATTATTGTAATGAATAAAAAATATTATTTTAATAAATAAAAGTTACACTTGTTCTTTGAAAAAATTTACAAATATTCTTGAGTCTAAAAATTTATTCTTTATTATATCACAAAATTTAACTAATATTCCATAAAATATTCTTTGAGTCTAAAATTATCTTTTTTATACCTAAGTCTATACAGTAATATACAATAGACTCATAGTGGCTATAATCAAATATATAGAGAATAAAAATTATTAGTCTAATGAATAAAAAAATTACTTTTTTTATTATATTGTATAATTGAATTAATATTTCTATGATTCAAAGAAAAGTGAAACTTATCTTGAATAAAATGTATTGTTCTTATAACTATAAGTGATTATTCTTGTGAATAAAAGTTATTGTTCTTGTTAACAGAAGTTATTATTTTTATGAATAAAAGTTATTGTTCTTATGAATAAAAGTTACCATTTTTGCGAATAAAAATTATTGTTCTTTTAAATAAAAGTTATTTTTCTTGTTAATAAAAATTATTGTTTTAATATATAAAAATTATTGTTATAATGAATAAAAGTTAATAATTTTTTAAATAAAAGTTACAGTTCTCGTGAATAAAACTTATATTTTTGTAAAGAAAAATTATTGTTCTTGCGATTAAAAGTGATTGTTCTTGTAAATAAAATGTATTGCTCTTTTGAATGAAATAATTGTTATAATGAATAAAATTTAATGTTCTAATTGATAAAGTTACTACTGTTCTTGCGAATATAAGTTATTGTTCTTGTGGAAAAAATAGACATTGATTTGATTAATAAAAGTTGATGTTCTTGTAAATTAAAGTTATTGTTTTTGAGAATAAAGGTTATTATTTTTGTGAATAAAAATTACTTTTCTTGTGAATAAAAGTGATTATTTTAATAAACAAAAATTATTATTTTTTGAATAAAAGTTATTGTTCTAACGAATAAAACTAATTGTTATTGTGAATACAAATTATTATTCTAATAGATAAAGTTACCGTTCTTTGCAAATAAAAGTTCTAATTAAAATTATCCCCTTTTTATGTTCTTTGTTTAAAGTCTACTTTTTCAATTTTTTTTTAAATTTCTAAAATTTAGTTTATATTAAGGTCTTATTCCAAATAAAAAAATAAAAGTCTTATTTGATTTTATGAACAAATATTATTTTGAATTCAACCAACATCCCATTATAAATAAAATGCATGAAAGTCTTATTTGACCTAAAGAAAATTCTTATTTTCTTGTATAAAAAGGTGTTATTTATATGTAAGGAAATTATTATTTACTAATAAAACATCTTAAATTGTTATCTATTATTAAAAAAAAGTTTTATTTGCCTTTTAGAAAAAAATTGTTTTATTTTATAAAAAGTCTTATTTATATGTAAGTAAAACTAATTTATAAAGTAAAGTAGAAAAATTTAAAATTTTTATTTGCTATTAAAAAGTCTTTTTTGATTTTATGATATGTATTATGAAATTATATTTATAAATAGTAAAAAAAATCTTATTCAATTTTAGTAAAAAGCATTGCGGAGATATACTTATATATTCTGGAAGAATTATATTTTTAAAAGGTAAAAAAATATTTGGTTTAATAAAAATTATTGGGATAAATTATGGGAAAAATAGAAGAGAAAATAGCTGGAAAAAAAAAAAAGAGACAAAATCACTGAAAGAAAAAGAAACAAAATTTGCCCTTAACAGGTTTCGAATCTATGACCAGTTTGAGGTCAAAATAGTGCATTAGCACTCCACCACATTGTCTTCTTATAATAATATCAACAAGATTTTCTTATATTAGCAAATAACGACCGTGTCGGATCAGGTCAGGTCAAACCGGGTCAATGCCGGACTTGTCCCGCGCTCCCTGTGCGCACGCGCGCATTAGAGTGCGAGTCTTTATTATAAGGACCTAAAAAGGCATATTCTCAAATATTAAGATAAGTGAATATAATTGATTTGAAACAGAATACATCATGCTCATATCAATATCATACACGCATTGAAAGTTGACCTTGATTACTTCCCCACGGCAGAGATACTCGTACGCATTCGCATATTCCATTTTCTGGTCTTTTTTCGATTAATATAACAACAATGAATGGTATTAAAAGTCAGTTTATTTCTGTTGATGATGATATGGAAAAACGACATTTACAACATATCCCTACATTTCATCCCATGCATAAATTATGACAAGGTAAAGGTAATTTATCAGGCTTATACTCTTATCAAGAGCTCTCTCTCCCTCTCCCAACTTCTAACTTATTTTATTACTGGTCCTTAAAGATTAACTTCTATCCGATATGTATATTTACTATTTTTTAGGGAATATTCATATTTACATTTAAAAAAAAAAAACTGCTTACTTCATTTTATGTTATTTGACTTGTTAAATCTTGATAATAGAATATATGCTTTGAGTTGTAATACAGATAACAACACACTAGCCACGAGTCTTTGTGCAGCAACACTACAATGACAATACTGAGTTTTGCTTACAATTCTTGACATTCACTTTCGTGTTTTAGACATATTTAATCTTAATTAATTAAATTAAGCATCAATCATAATATTTTATAAACCTTAATTTGGAACCTCAATTACCTATTCGACTTTGGATATGGGATTATAATATCATACCCAGTATTATTTACTTTTTTAAATACAAACCCATATATTAATGTATGTATTTTCTTTTTATATTTATGTAGTAATCTGCTATCCTTATCTTTGATGCGCATGATAAACTCATATTCCTACGCTATAATATCCAATCTACACATGATCTACTTGTAAAATCAAGTGTAATCTCGTAGAGCTGTGCCGTTGGTGTGATTTGAATATGAGATCTTTAACTTGAAGATTACCGACTACCGACTCCATCGTCTCACTATTCCCAAGGGGACCCATGTATTGAATTTAAATAGCAAATGACAAATAATTCGAAATCTGGTGCTAATAAAAAGGGGCCAAAATCTCCAGTTTTGCAAAGGATGAGACAAAATCAACTTTCTCATGCAATCATTGATCATATAGTTGGGCAAAGTCCAAGTTGAATAAAACCGAGACATCTTTTCTGACATCCTAAATTTGTCCACCCAAATTTTCAACATTGTTATTTCCGGCCAACAACTGAACAAGCGCAGCTTCTCCGTCTTCAATGGCGTCCAGCTCCGGCACTGTGCACGAGGAGTGGAGGAGCTACGGTGTGAGCGAGATCGAAGAAGAGGTGTCGGGAGAGGAGATCGAGGAGAATAAGGTTCACGTTAATTATCAAAGCCTGTATGAGCTGGGAACTATAACGGAGGAGGGGAGCTGGTCGTTGGATTTCGAGGAGAGAGAGAATATAGTGTACGTGGCGGTGTGGAAGGAGATCGACGAGACGTTGAGCATGGACGCCTTGCTGTGGACGCTCAACAATACTGTGCTTGATCCGTCTTCGGCTCTCGTCTTTCTCGTCCATGTCTTCCCTGAGACCAAGTTCATCCCTTCGCCACGTAAGTCATCTCTGTCTCTCTGTCTCTCTCTCTCTCTCTCTCTCTGATGAGTTCCTTTAAATGGCAGTAGGGAAGTTGCCTATAAATCAAGTGAACCCGGAGCAGAAGGAGATGTTTTTGGCTCAAGAAAGTCGCAAGAGGAGAGATCTTTTGCAAAAGTTTGTCAATGTCTGCTCTGCTTCCCAGGTATATATACAACGTTCTTGCGTTTTTTTTTTTGGTTCAATGAACTTATAATTCTAAACATGGTGTGAAAGTCGGTTCAAACCTAACTCCTTTGGCTTCAAATATTAACCAAACTACTACTAAACCAACATCCACATATTACATTCTTGCGTTTTGATTGAAATAGATGTTAATGATAGTTTTTTTATATTTGTGTTTGACGATATAACTATGAGATGAAGGTTAAAGTGGAGACCATACTTGTTGAAAGTGATATGGAGGGTAAAGCCATACTTGATCTCATTCCTATTCTCAATATCAGAAAGCTAATTGTTGGTGCCAGTAAGGCTACCGTAAGGTTGTAAGTCCTGTAACCGTTTCATCGGAAAATAGCATGTACATGTGCTACACCAACTCATTAATTTTGCGACACATGACAGTTAAACCCACCATTTCATTTATGGAAAATGGGAAAATTTGTGTAAAATGAGGAGTGCAACTGTCTTGTATCACAAAATCAATGGATTGATGTAGTACATAGACATGTCTTATAAAATTTCCAACATCTCAACGTTTGAATACATTATGCACTATTTTTCACATTGGTTATTGTAAATTTTGCAGAAGGATGAAGTCCAGGAAAGGGAATGGAACAGCTGATCAGATAGTGCAGAAGGCACCTGAATTCTGTGAGGTTAAGATCATATGTGAAGGGAAGGAAGTTTCTGAGCTGTCGATGACAGAGTCCCCATCTCCTTCTCCTTCTCCTTCTCCCTCGCCCAGGCCAACTCACTCAACTCCGTGCTTTGCTCAAAACAAAGAGCAAACAGCAAACGACTCAGCTGCTTGCGGTTGTTTCAAAATCTGAGTCATGTTAATCCAAGTGCAGATTTGGCCCGAAACAACTTAGCAAACAGTTGGGAGAGCGTGAAACTAAATATAGACTTAAAGTTGGTTGCACCTCAAGAATGATGTTTGAGACAATCAAACCTTTGTTGCTTCTTATCATTTACTACCAGAATTTAGAAAGTGTAAACGGTTCCATTTGTCATCATGTAACAAGTTTGTAAATGCTTTGTGTAGTTTTATAACATGACTATGTATATTTATGTTGAACCTTTTGTTATCCAACTTTCTAAAAGGCCTTTCCTTTAGTAAGAATAAGGAAACAAACCTTTACAATGATTAGATTTTTGTCACAGTTTTTGTTGTCTGCTGCAATTAAAAGAAGAGCAAGATAATAGTGGATTAAGTCACAGCTAGAGATGTCTGAAAATGTGGGCACATAAACCAGAATATGAAAATACAGGTGTATAAATTTGGCCTTACCATGTCGTAGATTCATCAACCTTTTCCAAAAAATGACAAGAAAATTATACACTTATTTAATCCTCAAACTAACAGGAACCATACAATTTATACAGCTTCCAAGTGTTCCAAACGATGTAGTTAACTAAAGGAGATACACTTTGCCAGTCTAAAAATAATGGAAATATAAAAAGGGGAAAAAGAAAAAGAAAAACTTATTCACGTACTGTTTAAGGGCCGCGACGAATCAAGGGCGTTTATGAGTTCACAGCACGGGAAGGAGCGACATTTGTACTGATCTTCATCAACCTACCTCTCTAAATGAGGTCCACAGCCATCTTCTTAATTTAAGGCAAACTTGTAACTAACTAGAAGAAATCAAACTCCAAATATTTGTCACTCTTCTGATTCGTAGCAGCAACAGCAGTAGGAGTCTTATCATGCGTTGGGAGAGGCATTTGCTCATAATCAACAGGTTTAGGGATGTCCGGAGGGCTGGCACAGCGTATTAAAGCCCAATTAACTCCTTCGAAGAAAGGGTGTTGCTTTATCTCGGTTGCACCTCTTTTGTAGCCTAATCTGTGCTGAGGCTCTTTCACAAGCAAACCCCTGATCAAGTCCCTAGCAGGGAAACTGACAGAAGGGGATTCTGGAAACCGGAGGGGCTGTCCGACAACATTGAACAATGTGGCTCGATTCCCGGATCCTTTAAATGGAGTCTTAGCAAACAAGAGCTCGTATAGAAAGATCCCAAAAGTCCACCAATCCACTGGACTTCCATGACCTTCCCCTTTGATGATCTCCGGTGCCAAATACTCGTGTGTTCCAACAAAAGACATCGAACGAGCATTGGTTGGCTCAGCAATCAGCTCCGGCAGTGGGCTGACCTGATTTCCAATATCATTTTTGGGCTTCCTGTCCTTCTTGGATTTGCTTGAAAAGAGACGAGGAGAAAAGCACATTGTTGGAACAACACATGATGGCTGAATGCAAGCCGGTTCAATGCATGCCGGCTGCGTACAGTATGCAGAATTTTTATTCTGAGGATCGGAAGTTATGGATGAGGTCTTCACCAAAGTTGGGCTAACAGCACAACGAAGAGAAAGATCAAAGTCTGAGAGCATTATATGTCCATCATCTCTAACAAGGACGTTTTCAGGCTTAAGGTCACGATACACAATACCAAGCATGTGCAAATACTCCAAAGCTAGCAGCACTTCAGCAACATAAAATCTGCCACAAGGAAATTTGTAAAGCGATGGTAAATGGATTGAGCCGAAACACTTATATCTCAATCAGTCTCACATTGTATGATTTGTGGGTTTCGCATGCTGAGTTTTCTTTACTAATTGAAGAGTTAAGATAAAGCAAAAAGCACATCATCTTATATATTTAATCTCGGCAGTCCTTACTTCTAAAGCAGAATTAATCACACCAGAATCACAGCACAACCTCATACTAGTATCAATCGTAGAAGTGATAATTTTATATAAGAGACAGGTAATGCTGAGAGTATTTGCTAATATTTCAAACATTTTAAGTACTTAGTGCGAAAAAAATCATAGCATAAATGGATAATATCTTTAACTATGTGTCACGAAATCAAGGAGTATGTGAAATGGATTCCGAAGTATTAAGTGAAACTCAACATAAAAATAGCAAATTAAAGAAAAAAAGTTGTATTAAAGACAAGACTTCTCAAATATTGCAGTAGGGAGAAAAAAGTAGTCGGCATATTGTCTTATAACTAGCACAAAAGTTGAGAAAAAAAAATTCTTTTAAACTCAATGTTTATAAGGTTAAAAGTTTTCTTACTTGGCAGCTTGCTCGGAAAAGTGCTTTCCTGGTTGCCTTTGACGAAGAGTATGTAAGTCTCCACCAGGGCAGACTTCCATCAGCAGACACGAAAACTTATCAGTGTCGAAATGGGTGTACAGAGTAGGAAGGAATGGATGGTCCAGGGACTGTAATATTTCTCTTTCTGTCTGAGCACGAACAAGCTTCTTGCGACTTGCAAGAGATGCCTTGTCCATTACTTTCATTGCAAAGTAACATTTCGTCCCGCTCAACTCAGCCAGATAAACACTCCCAATGTCTCCACAACCTAACCGTTTTAGGAGCCTGAAATGGTTCAAACCCAATGCGCCATCCCTGCAGCGGACAGCTTGGATGGCTTCCCATCGAACATCATTTGCTTTGTGAGGCTTATTGATGCTGCTAATAAAGCTGCTACATGTGCTCTCATCACTAACATCACTGCTTGTACTTCCCCGACACATGCTGCTCTTTCCACTCTCAATGAACTCAGCACGCTCGCTCTCTTTGGTGTTTCCACTGGTTTTTGCAAGGCTATTGGTTCGATCACTAACCTTTACACTCCCTAGACCAGATGATTTCTTTCCCTGATCAAAGGAAGTTTCCAGTGAGCTTCTAATGTCGGTTAACTCAAGATCTTGAGTTTTAGATGCCCTTTCAGACCCGGAGAAAGAGATATTGGACTCTGAGGTATCAGAAAGTATCAAAGAATTTGTTTTACTATTCGTGGATTTGTTGGACTCGACATCTTCTTTAGGAAACAGGAAACAGGCCTTATCAGGTTCGCCTAATTGCTCAGGATTAATCAGCTTGGGCTTGTTAGTAGATTTCTGATCATTCCCCCTGGTAGCATGCTGACTACTAACAACTGTTTGTTGCAAACTCACCGGAGCTCTAGAGCCACTTTTCGAGGCCATCACAGAAAGAATACACACTTTGCTAAATATAGGTTAAAGAATATGCTGATCATCCACTACCACAGCTATATCTCTATCATAAAAATCGATCTCAGTGAACTCTAACAGACCACAACCTGTCAGTTGGAAAGATCAGTCAGCAAACTATACATAATTTATCAGAGTAACTATAGAAACAATATAATTAGCATACACAAACATCACCATATCAAATGGCAATTGAGAAAGAACAAACAAAGAAGAAAAGGAAAAAAAAGAAACTGCACGTTGGGGAAAATGACAAAGATTATGAGTCAATCAAACAACCCCAGACACATACTTTTTTCTAAAATAAAGAGGCTTTAAAAAAGTTTCAAAACATAACACAATTCCACAAAATCAGAAAAGAAACCTATAAAGAAAAAAGAAATTGAAATTCAATGGAGTCAATCAGCTCCCAAACAGAAACGCAGCAGTTTTAAGTGACAGTACGCAATTATTTTTTAACATTCAAGAAATAGTTAAAAACAATCACAATTCACACGAAACTTCTCCTGGTAATCAGATCTTAGTCACGAACCCGCAATTGAAAGGGAAAATCCCAACACAGATCCACAATCATGAAGTAGAAAAACAACACACCTAACCGAATCTTGTAGCAGTATATAAAGAAAAAACACAAGTTGGAAAGAAAAGCAAGCGAGATTTGCAAAATCAGCACAAGTATTTAGAAATTAGCTTTGGCAGTGGAAAAAAGAGCAGTGGTGAAATAAAGAAAGAAAGAAACTGCTGCCATGGCCTTTGTTTCTGGTGGTTGGTTTCTTTGTACCTGTAAGGCTGTGACAACTAACAAGTGGAGCAGGAAGGTGGAAAAGAAATTTAATGAAATTAAATATTTTTTAGCCCTACCTATTATTATAGACACAAAATAAAGTGTAACAGTGAATGTGACATTATCGGATGTATAATTAGGTAATACTAATGTACGCAATAATAAATATGGGTGTTTGGTTGATAAAGTATAAGTAAAAGTAAAGGTAGGTAGTTAATCCGTTATCACAATAAATATATTACCTTTTGTACTAAATGAATGAAGATTAAGAGGAGCGCTCGCGCACAGTGGGCGCGGGTCAAAGCCGACCCGAACCCGGGTTTGACCCAACCGACCTTTTTTTAAAAAAAATATCGCAGTGCTGGGCATTGTTAACAAAATGCGAAGAAGATGAGGTAGTGCAGCGGTTAGGTGCGCTAGGTGGCTTTGCTGGTGGTTGCGAGTTCAATTCCCATGTGATGCAGTTTTATTTTTTTTCTTTTTTCTTTTTTCTTTCCACAATTTATATATAAATCTTGCTAATATTTTTTATTAAAATTAAATAATATTTCTTTTTTCTATTTGTAACTATAACTTTGTCATACTTATCATATAAAAAAAATTAATAGCAAATAGAATTTTAATTTTTTTTCTTAAATTTAGAAATTAGATTTTACTTATATATAAATAAGATATTTCATAAAATCAAATAAATTTTTTAAAAGAAAATAAAACTTTTTGAATAAAAAAATAAAACTTTAAGGTGTTTTATTAGTAAATGATAATTCACTTTAATATAAACAACACATTTTATAAAATCAAATAAGAATTTTTTTTGAAATGTTCACACATTTTATTTGTAATGAAATTTTAGTTCAATTCAAAAGAACACTTGTCCATAAAATCATATAAGACTTTAATTTTTT
>JAYDZE010314605.1:0-18419 GCA_034509125.1 Monilaria moniliformis | reverse complement strand
AAATTTATATTAAAAATATAATGCTTTAAAATGCAAAACAACATAAATAAATTTATATTTTTAATAAGGGCAAAAATGTCATATTACATCTTATCTAATATATTATCTAACCTATCAAACATCACACTTATTTTTATCTTGATTTTTATCCCACCTACTAAACAACAACATTCAATCTTTATCTTGTCTCAACAGTAAATTTTAATCTTAAAGCCCATCTTACCTTATCTATCTCGTCTTATCTTACCTATACTACCAAACAGGCCCTTAGTTTGATACAGTATAACAATTGGCCTATAGACGAAATAGCTCAAATTCGTATTAGACTTGGGGATGTAAAAATGAGCTTTTGTAATAATTTCTCAATATTTAATAAATAATAGAACAATGTGATCTTTCTGATACTTGAAATCTTACAAGATACATAACAAATCTTGATGAATAAGTTGGAACTAATAACTGGATTTCAGATCGCATACATGTTTGGCCTTGAGATGATTTTATACATTAGATGAGATACATAGATATCTTTGTTCTCGCGAAATAGACAATCAAGAAAATAGGAATGTGAAGCATAAATGATGATCCATGTAATTACAAATTAGGAGTTATCAGTCATTCGCATATCATGTTTCTTGCGACGGCCTCTGTCTCGGTGGTGAGCTTTCTGCAGTGACTTCTCACCCACACTTTCCAACTTGGAAGCACTATCAGCTGCAAATAACGCACAAGAACGAGTTTTAGCAATTGTTTGAATGGATAATGTAGATTACGAAACTTGAATGGCAGTTTTTCACCACCAACAAACTTGTCTGGAGCTTGACTGTAATAACCACAGAAGCTTAGGATCAATCATCTGGGACAAGGAATTTCATCACACTAATAGAAACCAAACACATTCAACGACATAAAGGAAAATAGTGACAGGGACCAAGAAACTTGTACGAAGCTCGACTCCCAACTCATCAACCATCTGGGATGAGGATTTTCGTCTACTTTATCAGGAAAGTGCACAAGATCAAGTGAGCCAATTCCAAATGGTGAACGTCAACAACTAAACACAGCTAGTGCTTAGCAACTTCACTGTCACAGTCGAAAATTCTGTTGGAAAACTAGACCCCTCACTCATCTTCCCAAAATGCCACATCATTAAGAAGCCACACATTTCGAGTTAATCATTTAAATAAATCATAATAACATTGCATATTCCTTCATAATCAAAACTCATTGTCTCAATTTCAGTAACAAAATTTGTTGCTCAGCAAAATCAGTTATGAAATAATAAGAGGAAACTAACAAGAAGCTCGCACTCAACGCAATAAATCAGTTTCAATATAAGGAGCAGATCAATTAAAAAAAAAAAAAAGGAGGGTAAAAATAATACCTCCAAATTCATCGCCCCAAAACAAAACCCTAGAATCATCATCTTCCTCATCGCCGTAACCGAGTTCGGCGTCGCCGCGGTAGCCCGGCTCACTCCCATACCCAGACTCATTCCCTTGGTTATCGCAATTACCAAACTGCCCAGACCCACCACTCACATTCTCTCTCTCCCCACCCCCCAACCCACTCGGCTCCCTCTCTCTCCTCGAATTCCGATCGCTCACATCCGACGACCAATTCGGATCCCCAAACAGCTCCCCGCTCGAGTCCGTGCCCCCGGCCACCATAGGAAAATCGGAGCAGGTACCGTTAGCCGCGGAGACGGAGCACCCGCCCCTTCGATCGGAGCTCCGGCCCGAGACCGACCTCGAACCGCCGCGGCGGCGGCGTTTACGGGCGAACCAGCGCTTCCGCGCGGCGGAGAAGGAGAGCGCCCTGTCGTCGTCGAAGAGGCTAAGCTTGGACATGTCGAGAATGGCGTCGATGGAGAAGGACGAGGTGGCGCGGTCGGAGCGGCAGGGGCGCTTGCTGTGGGGCCCGTAGCAGGACTTGGAGGAGTTGGAAACCAGGGTTTTGGCGAAGGGTCGCCAGCTGAGGAGCTGGAAGGCGCATGATTCAATGGTGTGGATTGATTCTAGGGTTCCGCGTGACATAGCATTATAGAAAGCAAATTGAGGGGAGAATTTCCGAATCGCTGTGGTTTGCGGGTGAAGAGGTGATTAGGTGAATTTAGAAATTGGATTGGGGGTTTTCATGATTGATTTTATTGAAGAAGAAGATACAGTGGGAGAGTGGGGCTCCGTGAGGAACGGGAATTTAGTTGGAAGAACGATCAAGACCTTGATGTTAATTTTGTTTTCATGCATCTTTCAAACTTACTTACCAGCGGCGCCTGCCTATTTCAGTTCGGTTTTTCGGTTTTTTCGGTTTTTTCAGATAATTTTATGATATTTCAGTTTTTTGGGTTCGGATCGGTTTTCATAGTTCGGATTTTGATTTTTCGGGTTCGGTTTTCGGATAATTCGGTTTGGTTCGATTTTCATTTTTAAAAAAATGATTTTTCGGTTCGGTTCGATTTGGGCAAAAAACCGAATGCTCACCCCTAGTTGATGGTGATGTCTCATTGTTTTTTATTCTATTTTAATTATGGAAAGATTATCATCGATAAAGTATTAATATTTTTTTTCTCTAGATCAATAATGATTCTCATTTATTCTTGGTGCTTCGAAATGCTTACTAATTAAGTTATGTTTTATCGTTGATAAAATATTAATACTTGCTTGATATCAACATTAATACTTGCTTGCACGAACTCAGGATGACGAGGTCAAATATAAATCTGCCAAACTTCGAAATGAATATTAAAAATATTGCTTTTACTTAATTATGTCGTTATAAATTGTTATGCTACTATTAACAACGTCCATTGTTGTACATTGTCCTTATGACGAACAACCTTTGAAAGCTCGATCAAATATAATCACGAGTATAGGTGCTCTTCCATTGGATTCAAATCACATCATCACCTCATATTATTACTGCAACAATAGCGTTGGGCCAAACCATAAAAAATCTATCTATAGACATATTCATATGAATTGAGCTATCGTAAAAACTTGAATTTTCATAACAATTACGAACCTCACTTAGCTTATAGAGTAAATGTATTTAACGTATAAAATAACTACACTTTCATAGTCTTAGATAATGTTGTAAATTACACTTCTTATAGGATTCCAATTCGATACCATGAAAGTGAATTTTTTTTATAGTTAAAGAAAAATTATTATATAAATTAGATGAAATGGAATGTAATTTTTAAGAGGGATTTTTATTTGATCCTAATCAATATCCATATCCATATCCATGATTATATGATCATATCAAAATTAATTATCATTTTTCATTATGACACATTTAGCTTGTTAGATCACCCATAAATCTTTGGAAAATCTTTTCACAATCATAGACACGTTTCATAGCCTATAGAAAACAAGAACTAATGGGACAAAGGAAGCTCTGAAACAATAAAAAGAGAGTAATCGGCTGAGATCATAACCCTTTATGACGTGATATCAGTTGCCGGAAACAGTCGTTGTCACAAAATCCTCGATTCATCCGTAGCCGCAAAAACAAATCTGAATATCTCGAGATTTGTCGACCGAGGGTTGGACCAGCCACACTCTTTTGGTACTATGATATTACGAGTGTATTGTGTATAGGAAATAAAGGCATAACCAAAAAGACAACATAAGGTGACCTCTGAAACAATCTGTGCCATCGTTAAAATGAAACAACTTGCAGTCTACTAACATGGATCAACTAACTGTACCATGTAGCTGCTGGCGGAGTAAAGTCGTATAATCACCAAACTGCATGTCCGAGGGCGGATACAGTTCAAAAATGTAAGAGATAGGCTTCGATACCAGCATTGACTTTTTGGTGGTCACCTCATCAAACAACTCCCCAAAGCTTGATTCGTCAAACCGAACTGATGCTTTAAGAAAGAAAAAGCTTTCCCTAGCCAGTTTTTCCACCTGATACAACATTGAAAACACTCAGTATATACATGTATACACATCACATAAAACCCAACTCAAACCGATGAAGATCAACCTTCCTAGTTAAGACCATGTTGAGTTATTATACATATACTAGCGGGACTAACAGTGCCTAACTCCCAAATGTAAGGACTGTCAACAAAATGCTCATCCCAATTACCTCTAAGTTTGAAAATCGCATATTGTTCATGGTCAGGATAACTCGCACTTCCTGCAGGGCATCTGCCAATATCCGGATGGCAAGATAACTGAAAAAAGTTTGTACCAGTTTCTTTAGGTGGCCTTCCCCATATTCTGGGCCAAATCTAGGAAACCAGAGCACACATTTGACTTCACTCCACGGAATCAGATTGTTCGCTTCTGTAGAGATGATCGTTTGGTAAGGGTGGCCAAGTCCCCACAGAACCTTTATGCTTACCATTGAAGGATCGATAGGGAAGGGATCTGTCTCAGAAGTGGTGGATATTATAGAGGAAGGATTGTATTGTTGAACAAGATATGAAGAAAAATGAAGTTTAATGTCATCTAATAGAAGCAGACGTCCATCTGAAGATGAAGGGAAGAATTGCAGAAGGAACTCTTCACTGACATCTTCATCTTCTGGGAGACACAAACTCGATTGATTAGCAGAAATAGCTGCGGAATCAGCATCATGAGAATAGAAACATGAATCCCCAGAACGGCACCCCTGCAAACATGTCCAGCTAATCAAATGCAATAACAGAGGAACGATAGAGTTTTCAAAAGTAGGTTCAGAAATAGGAAACCTTACAGAAAAGCAAACTGTTAAGTGAAACAAAGTTGATTTTCTACTTAGAATGCCATGAAAATTCTGAAACAATTTACTCTTGTATAGATTAAATGGTTGCTTCTCTTAGGTTTGGTGCTTATCTTAGCAGGCATAAGGAAGTTCCTCAACAGTTATTATATCACATCATATTACATATACACACGCATGTGGCTAAGTATTACTAATCTCACTAAACAGATACATATAGAGGATGAGATGTCGTCAACACTCTTTTCACAAATAACTCTCTTTTTACCTTCTTGCCCAAGTTCACCCAGTTAGACATCTTACAGAAGTCAGGTGCATGGAGGGAAAAAGAGTACTAATTAGTTTGGATTCATGGTCCACGAATGGTTCAAGATGACGTTCCTCCAGGCTGTTGTTAACAGCTGCAGACATCATTCACCAACCCCACCCCAACAGCTTTTATAGCAAGTCACCAGCTTTTATGTGAAAGCGAAAAGGAAAAAGGGAAGGAAGCAGGAAAAGGTTCCCATTACCAAGAAGTGATCTTAGAATGATAGAAGAGAATAGCAAAATGCCTTGTAAAAATATTTCTTTCAAAACCAAAGATCATTAAATGCTTCCCTTAGCAACTTTTAACAGATGATAAAACTTATGATGGATTTGCATCAGACAACTTGTCAGAAAGTTATATTCATAGCAGTTATTAGAGAATGGTGCCAATCATATGTGGAGACTTCATTGATTTATTAGAGTAAAGACCACAAATTTAAGGTAAATGCATTTGCAGCAAAAACTGGAGCATATACCTGCAATGAGAAAAAGAATTTGCAGATGGGTCTTTTTGCTTGAAGTGAATGAGAAAACGAGCATTGGTCACCCCTGTTGCACGAGCCATTGACAAAATATCTACACAGTGCTGCACCCCCAGCAGTATATTGTCCATTATTGTAAGTAGACGTATTCTGTTCTCTTGCTACATCTTCAATAAGCTGGATTCTCATCTATATTTTCAATGGAAATTTAAGGAGGGGTCATCTTTATGTCACAAGAAGCTACATGTGGAAAAATTGTATTACCTCTTTGACTATAGATTTAAACTTTCTCGCCACCTCTTCTGCATGAAAGTCATAGGGTCCGACAAAGGGAACAGCACCACATTTCATTGTTACATTATCATGCTCAAGCTCTTCATCCTTCACTGCCAAAGCATTAGCTTCCTTGTTCTCAATGAATTTGAGATTACAGGAATGCTGAAAGTCGTAGGGGTCAAAATGAATTGGTATACTGTTAGACATCGCCATAAACTTCGGTCGAAAACGGTGCACCAAATTCAGGATATCGTGATCTGCAAACACCATGTTCGGGATAAAGCAAATGAAAACCCAGGTGTCTTGGAACTTTAAAAAATCTTACATGTCTCAGTAACTTGATTGAGAGCAGGTAGGACAAGGTTGTGAAATGAACACCACTCTTCTTCACTCTGAAGTTCCATATCTACTGCTCTATCCGGCTTAAAGATGCTTAATAGGCGTTTGACCCGGAACTTGTCCTAGACAAAAGGCATAGAGCTAACAATAATTTGAAAATATTATGATCCAACAAAGCACATAAATGAGTAATAATTACCTTCAACACACGTTGCCAAAACTGAAATGCACAGAAGTTGCCCATGTATGACACCTCCTTCCTACCAAGCCCAGTATTATTACTATTTCCACTATAATAATTATCGGCATATCCCGCAAACTAAATAAATCAAGCATCATAATCAGTAAAAATGAGATAGCTAGGAAGTCAGAAACCAAAAGCTAACCACTAAGCAGACGATACCTGATTGTCCAGACCAAAAGGACGCAGAATGGGCAGAGGCTGTTGATCCAGCAATATACCAAATAGAATGCCTTCACGTACCATTCCAATATCAGCAAATTTGAGAACAAGGACAGAAGCATCAAATGACAAAGCAAAGCTGGCTAGCAGGCGTCCATAATAGGTAGGCTCATTACGTCCCCTAGAAGATGACTTCTCCAATGCACGCTTATGAACCAACAAATCTAGTGCATCCTCAACAATGAAAGGCTCTGGAGGATCCATGGCCTTCTGTAACAACACTAAACCAAATGAAAAAAAAAAAATCAATACATATTTCTGTCATCTTTGGCGAGCATGAATGAGATATAAGATAAAAGCATACTTCCATCTGATCAATGAGACATCGAATTGACAATTAACACATTCCATAACTGCAAATAACTTAAGATAATATGAAATGGTAGAAGCGTGGCACAGCATAGTGTAAAAGGTGATCCAGTATTGCAAATTTTATCATTTATTCCCTCAAAACCTATTTCTGCAAGTTGCTTCACACTTTGACACTGTATCATGACATGGGCAGTCAATAAGAGCTTTACCAAAAAAAAAAGGAAGAAGAACAGATCAGCACAAAGGTTGTAAAGCAATGATCATCCTTCTCAAAGATATAGAATTCCAATATAGAAGGTAACCACCTTTAGGTTCGTTAATAGCTTTAGATTCAGCACAGCATAAGAGAAGTACTTGCATCCGTAATGATAACTTCAGAATTGCTGGAGATTCATAATCATCCAGTTTACCATAGAAGGAACCAGTCACCATCCGATACACAATGCCATCACAAGTCCGACCAGTTCTCCCTCTACGTTGTTCAGCCTGTGACATGCAAAAGTAAGTGTCAACAAATACCACCAAGCAAGCATGAGATGACCCATAGGTCACTATACCTGAGATTTTGAAACCCAAACAAGCTCTGCTGAATCAGTTTGCCTACTATCGTCCCAGAATACTTGCAAAGAACGACAGGAGTCTATGACATATCCTACTTTGGGAATTGTGACTGAGGACTCTGCAATGTTTGTGGCTAGAATTACCTGCATCAACCATGATTTTTCTGCTAAAATTAGAACAGCGAAATTTATAAATTTCAGAGATAACATTGTAGAGAGACATCTTGGCTTTGAACAATGTTTATTTGTTTATCATCATTCACAACATGCAAGGGAGATACAAATAAAAACTAATAGTATAAACATGGACCAGATATTACCTTGCGATGGGACTTCCAGATTCTCATCGCTCTGAGCGCTTGGTCAATATCAATACTGCGATGCAAAATGTGAACTTTAAAGGATTCGCCAAAGGGTTTCAGGAGAAACCACTGCTGCTCCAGTGCATAGTATGTTGGAAGAAAAACCAAAATACTCTTCTCCATATCTGGTTCATTTTTGTGAATGTGTAGCACCAAATCATGGATAAGCTTGTGCACTTCAGGATTCAGATCAGCTTGGGCCAATTTCGGGCTTGGCGCAGAACAGTATTTCAAAGAAAGATTCTCATATTCCATACCAAGAAGGTCACTTATCTATCAACACAGAGAAAGACTTTAATAAGATAATAGCTGCTTCTGATCACAAAATCAACATAACATTGAAAAACAGAAAGTAAGTTTTAGAAAAGATTATGCAACTCTAATTTCTCATTTTTTACTCTGATTTTGTCAACTGTTTAACTCTTTCTAATCTCTAAGGACTTCTAATCACTGTGACAAATAAGCACCAAGGCTACTCGCTGCATTAAGCCAAATTGAACAGAGTCTTCTTTTCCCCCCAACACTGTCATGATTAGATTTTCAAGACCATTGGATTGAAACATAAGCACGTATTCTCTGGCACACAAATTGTCGAACATTTAGGCCATAACCACATGGTTTAGACATGATCAGTTCTGGAAGTGAGTCAGCAGAAAATGACATAGGAAATAAGTCACAGTGAGACCATAAAAAACCTTTCTCTTAGTGCAGTCAGAATAGAATATCTAGTATTGATAGATTATGCGAAATGAATATTGCCCCCTGATTGTTTATCTTTAAGGAAAATAGTCAAACACGGACACAGCCTACATCCTTAAGGAAAAGTGAGGATATAGAGTAAGTTTGTGCAAGTTCCTAATACATAATTCAATTAACCTGCTGCAAGATGTATCTTATCATCTCACATATGAAAACAACAAATCCATGCTAGGGAATGATAAATTGCCATTTTTATTACATCTCTGAGGTTTGACATTCACATAAGCTTACATGTATCCAACATGGACAAATAAGACGTGTGAGATGACAAATCACAAGATGCAATAGGAAAATCTTTAACTCCAGTTTTTCTCAAAGATTCTCAGTTCACATCTTTTAGTTTGGTATATCAAAATGATTTTATTAATACTGCAGAGTGCAGCATACTGAATTAGAAGAGTGAAGCTACTTAAGTCTGGGTGGAAAAAATCCTTTAGGAACCACCGACAAGGCAAGGACAGTATAATATACAAGAATAAGTAGAACTGGTTGCATAATTAGGCAGTAAGAGGGTTAAACAGCAAAAACCAGAAAATAACAATATTTGGTAAGGAGGAGAAGCATGGAAATCTATTATAATTATGTTGCCGGGAAAATTCAATTGAAATGACCGATGTGTCGACAGAAAACCCAGTAAACTCTGATAGCAATACCTGTTCAAGGTACAACACTTTTCTTTGGAATATGGTGTTCATCTTAGTGCTTGGGATTGCCAAAACTTCTACTCTTTCATCCCTACCAAGATCCCTAAAGTAATCGCGATATCTTGAAATATCTGCAGTGGCAGACATCAAAACCACCCTAGAAAACGACATGAAGGTATCAATCATATCATGGTTCACTATCATGTTTGTATAGAACTGTATGTTTTAGGTACAAAAACGAGTGAAAATTAAATGAAAAAAGTTGCTTAACCTTAAGTCTTTGTTTCTAAGTAAAAACTGCTTTATGCAAACAAGAACAAGATCGGACTCCACTGATCTTTCATGCACTTCGTCAAGAACAATAACTTTGTATCTAAGGGCTTTGACTCCCTTCTCTCGCATCTCATCCAATAAGACCCCAGCTGTTTTAAAAACAATTTTGGAGCTAACAGAGAAAATACATCTAGTCAGCAACAATAAAACAGAGACTAAATAAAACAACATGGACAGTGATTAATAATTACAGACAAATAAGAAATGACACAAGAACTTAAGTTCAATAATAGTATGCAGAAAGAACACAGAAAGACCCTGACAAACGATAAATGATTAGACGGACATTCGGAACCAAGAAGATGGGTTAGAGAATAAGTTGTTGCAATATAATAGAAAGGGTAACAATACTCTACATCCTAAGGCGGGCAGACAGAGGAAAGAGAGATGTGAGCATGAGGTGTTCAGCACCCCAGTTTAGTGTCTCACTGGTTTAAGTCTCATAAGGCACACTAAGCCTTATATCAACCATACAAGGGTGATATGCAGAGCAGGAGCTAAAAATCAGATCAGACTTGAACCACCATTATGAGATGTGTGCGGCAAGACAAATGATATCATTCGGACAGTTAAAGTTAAAACCAAAAAATTGTGTATTATTTTTACTTCAATTTCTTCACGAGTGTAATTGCTATTCAAAGTTAATTTATAGCTCAAGTATGAACAGTGCAAAACTAATATTTATTAATCAACTCTCAGCCAAAATTCGCAGTATATTTTTCAGAATCATTCTCCCAAAGACTTTGTTAATTCCACCCTAAGCCGCCTAATGATATGACATTGATAGTAAATTATAGGACAAAATGAAACCGAATTGAGAAGGGAAGGCTATTAAAAAAACCAAACTAATATAATCCAGTAAGATTCATTTCCACTTACTAAAGCTTACTAATCTAATACCAACACAAGCAAATTAGAAAAACTCAAGTAATAATTTAACTTAAAGTTCATCATGCAACAAGCCATTTTACTTTGGTGCTTTGGGCACTGCATATGAGAAACACTTTCTGCGTCATCGAGGGAAGTCAGCTCACATAACTCTCCAAAGACACCCCAATTCAATGAAATATGATTACATAACAGCCCTTGGAGGACTAACAAGTAATCACTGCAGAAAAGTTAACCACAAAAGTACCTAGCTGAGAAGACCCGTGAGTGACCAATGTGGTACCCGACCTCTCCGCCTATTTCACAATTACGAGCCTTTGCTACCATTCTAGCAACAGCTACAACAGCAAATCTCCTCGGTTGTGTGCAAAGTATGGGCTCCATATTTTCGTCTAGTAGGAATTGTGGGATCTGGGAGCTCTTTCCTTGAAAGTGAAGAAAAATTCATCATAACATAAGCAGTTGTTTAAAGTAGACAGCAAAAGGAACCAATACCCATGCGTGTAGGACCATTTTGGAAATTTTAAATAATGCAAATAGAACAAAACCAGAGTTATGTTTCTAAGAAAAGCACACGCCTCATAAAAGCATACTGATGAAACAATCTCTCTCTATATATCTATATATAATATATGTACACAAAATAATTGCGGAAACGCATTTACTAGAAGGGTTTCTAACCAACCATAAATGATTTTTGTAACAGTTTGTATCCTGTTGTCTCTAATCTTGCTTGTGTAATCAAATTAATACTATTATAAATTAATTGATCTGCACTTTCTAGGTGAAAAGTGGTACAGCCTCCGTCCACAAAGAGTGTGGTCTTATTGTCATTTTCGTCCATCTACCAAAAGTGTGTGTTTCCATTTTAAGACATAACTCTTTATATTTTTGTCATCTTTCACACTCAATATTTACGAAAAACCCACCGCTTACTGATATTTTTCGTCAGCCAACAAACCACTAACCAAAACTTATCCAATATCCATTAACCCTTGTGGGGCCATCTCCACTTCAAATACATCTCTCAATATTTTTCTTAAAACCCGTGTCATCCCCTTGGCACCGCACTCTTCTTGGACGGAGGGAGTATTAATTACTATCAACTTCAATCTTCTCCTCCCTCTTATACAGTTCATCCAGGTGAAGGACCTGACCAAGTCAAATCAACAGTACAATAACATTACTCAAGAAATGAAATGTTGCCATTAGATTATACCGTATATGTTTTTATGCAGTTTTGCACAAAAACATTTCCCTTTTAGTTAGTAAACCTGCCGTCTAAGGTACAGGAATTTAGTGAACAGCTTTCTAGGCAGTGACTTGCCAAGTAAAGGACGATTCTAAAACAAGTATTGCAGAACTGAACGGCAGGGGTAAGAATTATAAAATCCAAAACTGTAACACAAAAAGGCAGAGGTGATCTGGAAATGAATGCAAATAAAATCGGTTTAAAACAAATCAGTGTAAAACATAGACCAGTTTCAAAGGCATATGTTACACGGTAAACAGCACAAATGAAAACCAGCGATTGGAGCGAGAAACCAATTGCGATTGAAGCGAGAAATCAATCGCCGCAACTAGTTTTGCCGATCATGGCAAATGAAAGTATGAACCGTGAACTGGTTTCAAATGAAAGTATGACGCAATTAACAGGCGAAAGCGAAAACTAGCAGTTGGAAACAATAAGGGGAAATGTACTAGGACCGCCTTCGCCGAGGAGAGTCACAATCGGAAGTAGTTCGGAAAAATCATAACGAAGTGCATCTACCTGTTAGGCTGTTACAAATGCAACAACCACGTAATAAAGAACGCAAGTAAACACAGCCAAATCAATTACCACAGCCGGTTTCGCCGACGATGAGAGTTACGCGGTTCTCCAAAATCTTCTCAACAATCTTATTTCGCAGCGTCGCCACCGGAAGTTCGGAGAAACTCGACTGAGGCGCGGAGGGCGACGAAGACGAGGAGGGCGTCGGAGGTGACGCCATTTGTTTCGTAAATTGTAAACGAAATTCGGCAATCAAACTCTGCAACCAGCAAAAACCCTCGCAAAATTGAGAGGCGGTTTCGTACTGTCTTAGTAAACGAGAAGTCTACTCTGGTTTTAATAGGCTTTCCTGCTTTCCCGTCCACCATAGTGCTTTTACGTAAAGCTGATTGTACGGATTCCGACGCGCTTCTCGGCGCGTGTTTCTTAAGATGAAAAAATAGACGTTTTCGATAGAATCGTGTGTTGTTTTTAATTTCGATATATAAATTAAATATTTAATTTTAATTATAACATTAAGGGGGTGTTTAATAATGTTGATGAGATTCGTTAAGAATCTTGTTTTGGGCACATATGTTATCTTTGGGGTGTTTGGTACTTAAGAAAAAAAACCCTAGATTTGATAGTATGGTGTTTGGTACAATAGGTAGGAATCTTGATAAAAATTGAGATGGACATATTTACCAAAATACCCCATGTGAAACCCCAAAATTTGTCTTCAACGTGAATCCCTTCACATTCCTATTTTGTCGACAGGACTCTGTAATCATTCTCACTCACATTCTAGGAATCACAGCTAAGGCAGAGTTTCAGTTTCCGATCACGAAGTAACCGCACGTTCGTCGTTGGGAAGGGGATCGTAGAGTTGGACAATTAACGAGCGGGTCGATATCGAGCTATGATGCCTCCAGTTTCAATCAACGTCGCATAGATTGACTAGTATTCGTAGAACTTTGAACTTTTGGTCGACGTCCAATGGCTATTTGCTGTGTTCTCACACAATTTTGGGGGTAGGGGAAGATGACAGAGGGTATTACTGGGATTTTGGCACCATATCAGGGTGCAGCACCCAATGCAGATTAGTTATCGGACGAAAGGTGCAAGATACAATTCATTGGCAAAACTGAATTTTTTTCACGGGCTTCCTCGATATGCACGCCTAACACGGGCCGACAAGAAAAGTTGCCTAGCATACCAAACATTGAGTATTGTCCAGATAAAACTCATTATCAGTGCTTATCAGCCTTATCAAACAAGGGCTTATTGTACCTAATTATTGCATTGAAAACCAAAAAAGTTCAAAGAATTTGTATTGGAAATAGTAGTAAATGAAAAGTTTGACAAAAATTTATCATGAAATTATGAAATGAGAGTATTGCGCTAGGACAACACTCATTTTCAAATAGAATATTTATTCGGAGACGAGAGCAGTATAATTTTTTGTTCAAAATATTCACTATCCATTATATTGAAATGTATAAATCTTTACATTTTGGTCTTAACCCTTTAACTATATTTGAATACTACTATTCATTTAGCCAAATTATAGTAACTATTTGACGAAATGAAGCTTTTATTTGTAATTTGTGTATTGAAAAACTAATTCTTTCCGAAAATGAAAATGTCAAGAGGAGAAAGGATGAATCGCTTCTATTGGGCTTTAGATAATAGGCCCGAATTTCTTTGCACTACAATTATTAGGCCCATCAATTAGGGCATGTTTGATGTGATGGAATGGAGGAAGAAATAGAATGATAATTCCTAACTCCATTTCATTAATTTGATTGACATATTTTTTTGATATGAATCATCATTCCATTAGGAATACCCATTCCTTTGTAGGAATAGTCATTCCTTTCATCTATCATGAGTTTAACCATTCCATTCCATTTCTAATCCTTCTTATTTTAGGTTTTGACAAAATTACTCATACATACTTTATGGTTTTACAATTTTATCATTTTAATGTTCTTTTTTGTTTCTTTCTTTTCTGAAATCAATTAGGTTTGGAATTGTTTATATGATGAATCTACTACATATATAAAAGAGCAGTCTTGTAGAAAATTAATGAATTGCCATTTGGGAGGGAAAATGTATAACAGTTGTCCAGATCTTATACTAATTGTTGTTGGACCTTATATTAAGTGACTGAGATAAGAAACGTAATGTTTTGTCATCTTATAGAGATATTTTATTTATCTGATACTTTTTGTCTTTACGCATTTTTGGTGGAGGTGTTTGTATGACGACTTATTTTACTTTAAGATGTACCTTTATTCTGTCAAAAGTCTACACATCCATCAGTGAAAAGGTGACTAAGATTGCAAACTCGCATTAAAAAACCGATGAGTAATGTTAAATGGATATATTAATGGTCTGGAAGTAATTTACGGATATATAATGGACCTTATATGTACTCACAACACATTTTCAGATCTCGATTGTAAGTATTGAAAAGTCTGCGGTTTGAATTCAAATTCAAATTTGGAAAAATTGAGCCTAAACACCTCAAGATCTCGGCTATAAATATGCAATCAAATGTTCTGCAAAGTATACCACTGTGTGCTTTTGCAATTTGAAAATACGCATGTGTAGTTGTTTGTATGTATTAGTTCCAAAGTTTTAGTTTCTCTCGACATTTTTTGAATTATTTATGGAATTTTTTTTTTTGAAAAATAGTGTGATTGTGGTTTTTGTTGATCTGTACTATTATGTGTTATGGTTGTTCTATTTAGTTTTCTTCTGTCACTTTGTTTTCCTATTTGCTCTTATTTTCTTTGTTTTTTTCTTCCTATCAATTACATATATTCTTGAATACAAAAAAGAAAAAAATTACAGATTTCGAATTATATTTTATTCAGTACTACTTTGGATCCATCTTTCAGAATGACATCCTTCTTCAGCCTGATAAATGATCTACATCCATGTGTAAAATCTTCGGTTGTTAAGTTACGATGTGTGCGAGTATACCAAGTTCAAACCATCAAATACAACAACATCTATTACACTAGAGTTTGTTTTGCATGATCGAATGGTGACGAAATAATACAAAACTTATTTGACAGCTCAACAACATGACAGAGCTAAATGAAGCAATTGATTTATTCATATCTCATTTTATTCATGCATGGTACTGAAATTCATGTTATCTTTCCACACTATTTAATTTCAAAGTTCAAGGAGAAAACAAGGACCCATATATACTGCATGGAAAATTTTATGGCCATGCCCAATAAAGTGAAAAACAAAATCACAAGCCACACTTTTCACCTTATAATGTATTCAAGGACTGAGCTTTTTGAAGTGGAAGATTCCAAATTTTCGTTTCATATCATTTCTTTTAAACCCTTTAAGGAAATAGCGGGGATCGAAGACTTTGAGGGCCAACCACTGTTTGGTATAAGTTATTGTTCTGTTATTTTGTGTTGCAGTTTTTTTGTGTTGCAGGTGGATGTTTCATTGTTGTATTTCTTGTGCAGATATCATTGGTGTGGTTGTCAACAATGGGAATGTTGCAAAGCAGGGAAATTCTAGGTTGTTGGAGCTTCAAATAGAGGATGAGGAGTATGTATAAAACATATATATTAAATTGCCGCATTTCAATTTTTGAAGACATGTTATAGTCCAATTATTAATCTATATTTTGTAAAAAGTCATCAAAAGGTTTACTATACCATGTGGGAAGAAAATATTGATTCATATTTCACTACAAAAAATACGTGTTTTACCGACCAAAAATCCGCCGGTAAATATAAAAAAATATGTCTGTAAATGTGGTCACCAACGGATTACCGACGGATTAGCCGCGTCACTAAAGTGTTGATGGTTCCTCCGCCGGTAGACGTCACCAGCGGATTACCGACGGCCACACCCACCGGTAAAAATTTGACGGGAATGACAGCACAAAAATAAACAGTGGATTTACTAGCGAATTTTCTCTGCCGGTATTACAGTAGGACAAAATCAGCCGGTAATACCGGGGGGCCAAAATCCGCAGGTAATTTGTATTGTTTATTTTTTTAAAAATCTTTTTAAATACAATAAAAAATGCTAACCCAAATAATACTTCATTTTAATTAATAATTAATAATTTGTTCTTGTGGCTTTGGCCTCAACCCATTTTGAAACGTAGTCCACGACCACTAAAATATAGACATTCCCACACGAGCTAGGGAATGGCCCTATGAAGTCTAAATCCTACGCATAAAAAAATTCACAAACTATGATTGAGACCTGTGGCATCTCATCTAGCCTTGAATTTCCTCTTTTAAGCTGGCAGCGTTTGCAATTCTTGCAAAAGCAATAAGAATCCCGATGGAGTGTTGGCTAGAAAAACCCATTGTTCAAAACTTTCCTAGTTGTCCTCTTCGGTCCAAAATGTCCCCCACATGCTAGTAAATGGCAATTCAGCAGGATATCCCTTTGTTCAGCTTCTGGAATGCATCTTCGAATAACTTGATAGGCTCCCACTTTCCACAAATACGGCTCATCCCAAAAGTAGTATTTGCTATTACTTCTTATCTTCGTCCTCTGGGCTCTTGTCAACATCATTTCAGTAGGGAGCTCTCATGTAGTCAAATAATTAGCTAGGTATGCATACCAAGGCTCTCTCATCTCTAAATTAGGGCTTAGCTAGGTTGTAGTCGTACAACACAATTCACAACAACTATCTCTGATTCTTTGCCTCTCTCTGATTCTTTGCCTATTTGATTTGATTAAAAGAAGAAAATAGAAAAGAATTAAAGGAAGAGCAGAAAGAAAGAGAAGGAAATGATGATGTGCAAGGAAGAAAAAGAAAGAAAAGAAGACGATTAAAGATAAAGAAAATGAAGAAAGCAGAATTAAAAATTGAAAGAAGAAAAGGAAAGAAAAGAACAGTGGATGTTAAAATTAATAGGAAAGGAAATATTAAAAAAAAAAAGGAAAGGGCTTGGGCCGGGCCTGGACCGGGCCTATGTTGGGCTTGGTCCTAGGCTAGGTTGGGCTTCAAACAAGCTTGGGCCCTGACCGGTCCTGTGTTTTGAAAAAAGCCCAATTGAATTCCATTTCAACCGAGTGGCCCAGCCCAAGCCCGCTTCATTCGGCTATTGGGCCGGGCATACCAACCTTAAGCTGGGCTGGGTTGGGTCGGCCTGGCCCATTTGACAAGTGTAAGTCCACGGTGATTTGCACTTGTAGACATAGGTGTGCGTGTGATAGCAGATATATCATGCATGGGTATATTTATAAATGTAATTTTATGGGGGAGTAGAAATAATGATTGATGTGGTTCGTTGTCCATGTCTGTGTAGTGTCATGTAGTTATCACTTATCAATCAATTTTTATTAAATGAAATATCGAAATAAGATGATAATGAAATTACACACAATTCAGAAAAGCTATCACAATAGCTCGTATACTAATATAACATCTCAATAAAATTAAGGCAAAAACTTGTATGCGGGCGCGCACCGTTAAAAAAAATTCGCTATTTATTATTATATATTATACTCTGTTCAGCTAATAAACAAATTGAATGTGTAGCCTAGTGGTAAAGTCCATGGGTAAGAAAGAGGGGAGGTATAGGGATCAACTCCCATGTATAACAAAATATTAGTATTTTTGTTTTACTTCCGTTTCTTTTGTTTCTTTTTTGTTTTTTCTTTTTCTTTTCGGTTTTTTTTTTCTTTTTTTGCATTTTTTCTTTTTCCTTTCTTCTTTTCTTTTTTCAAGTGATATATATATATTAATTTAATTAGTATGTGAATCTTTAAATTTAATTTGCATATGAATTTAACTGAATTTAAAAGTATAATAAATTTAGTTCGCTATGAATTTAGCTAGGATATATAAATATACAAAATTGTTTTTATTTTATTTTAATAAATAAAAATTTCATGTTCTTTGAAATTTCTTACAAACATTTGTAAATCTAAATATTTAATTTTTATTATTTCATAGAATTTAACTAAATTTAATGAAAGTAACTATTTTTCTAGATGAAAGTTATTCTTTTTATAAATGAAAACTACCCTTCTTCTAAATGAAAGTTACTCTTTTAATTATAATATATATAAAGAATAGAAATTATTTTTCAAATTAATAAAAAATATTAGTTAATTATATTACATAATTAAATTAATATTTATATGATTCGAAGAAAAGTGAAACTTGATTTAAAATAAAATGTATTGTTCTTTTGAATAAAAATGACTATTC
>JAYDZE010314494.1:0-18421 GCA_034509125.1 Monilaria moniliformis | reverse complement strand
CCCCCCCCCCCCCCCCCCCCCCCCCCCCCCCCCCCCCCCCCCCCCCCCCCCCCCCCCCCCCCCCCCCCCCCACCCCACTAACAAGCAGAAACTTTTATAATACTATGATAAGAAAAGACTTGCAATGAGACATAAACAAATGAGCAGTAACAAAGGCATTTTCTGATATGCAACCATCGTTGGTGTATCGAAGAGGCAGCAATAAGGTGGTTGATTACAATAGAATTGAAAGGTTGGAGTTAGTAGAAGACGTGCAAGGTGGTGGAAGAAGTGGAAAGAGTAGTAGGGAGTAACTATTGCCTGTAACAGTTGCTTTCAAAAAGCATTATGGTGGCTATAAAGTGGTGTGTTAGTGGGGGCAGCAGTTACTGGCGACTACAACAAGTGCAGCTCTTAATCATTTACTACATTGAATAAATAGTTGTTTCCCTTGTTAGGACCTATATATAATCCTTGGAGGTTAGAAGAGGATTATGACCTTTTGAATTATCATTGTAAAGAACCGCTATAGCAGGAGCCGAGGCCTTCATATGTGAAGGAGCTATCTTTTCTATATCAAAGTACTTTCCATTTCCATTCAATTCTTACTATCCAAACAAGTACAAACCTTCTTCGCTTTTTATTCTAACAATTTCATATGGAAAAATGGCAAAAAGGAATTTATCAGCAGTTCCCGCCTATGTTTACCTTTCACGAACTCCTATAAATTCTGAAACAACAGATTGAAACATTAAAAGTTACCTGAGCAATAAGGTTCGTCAATAATGTATCATTGTACAGATTATAAGGAGACATATAACTTCCATCCCCTCCAAAAATAATTCCCATTGGAAATCTTTTCTGCATACTGGCTACCATGTCTATTCGTTTCTCATCACCACCAAGGAAAAAATCAATGTAAGAAACCATCAAGTCAGGAGTTGCCCCAACCTGCAAAGAGAAATTCACATGTCAGAAGATCAAAATTTATAAGCATTCCATGTACATATGAAATCATCCTCTTCTGCTCAATCAATCTTTGTAATCAGAAATTTCCTCTATTGCCTGTTTTCTGAAATAAGAATTTCACGTGTATTTTTTGAATATCTAATTATTTCAGCCACCTTTCTTGTTTCTTAACTTATGTATGGGAAGGAGAACTTAACACAGGACTGCAATCCAAGCCTGGTGTCTTTGTTATGTATTCACAGTTTGGAACGTATAGCGTTTTGCAAATCCTTTCATGGGAACACTTTGAAGAAATGCATCCATTTTGTTCGGGCTAACTCCTCCAAGTAGGCACAGTTATATATGACCCACTAATAATAGCAGTTGACTGCATGGGCTATTACTCCACCTAGTTGAGAGACATATTTGTCTATTATGTTTGTAGACTATCTATAAGATGTTCAGTTCAGAAGCTAAAGACTTCATCCAGTTCTTTTCTTGATTTAATATATGTAACCAAGATCTTTAACACTAATAAAAATAACATCAGGTGGAAAAATGTTGACCCCATTGACCAAATAGTATAGTATAATTTATAATATTTTGACAAGTATACACCCGCACTCATATATACTCCCTCCGTCCCGCCCGACTTGGCTCATTTCTTTTCGGCACGGTTATTTAGGAGAGTAAGATTGTAGTGTTGAGGTGGTATGTGGCCCACATATTTAATGTAGTGCAAAGTGATTACCAAAAAAAGGAAACAGGCCAAGTCAGGTGGGACAACCCGTAAAGGAATACGGGCCAAGTCAAGCGGGACGTCAGGAGTATATAAGTACATCAATCAAACAAATATGTAAATGAGAATGAAGATTATCTAAAAGACCTTCATTCCTTTATATAGAGCGCGTGATCTGCAAGAGCGTAGACAAGAGTGGTCATATTCAGACCTAACAAACTCCTGAAGCCGATGAATCTTTTTTCTCCTACGCCATTGCTTCCAGGACCAGGCACAAGGATATGCAAGGACTGAAAGTATGCTATGGACTGACCCTTCCCACCATTCATATGCAGCAACAGAGTTTATCTTGTCAATGAATCTGTTAAAGGCATCTTCATACCTGCATTGCCAAATAAATATGGCTTGTGACTACAGAAATATTTGATCGGAACATGAAAGATATTAAGTCCATATAGTTTGTATGAATGAAATCAATTATTTAGGGCATAGACCCTGGACCTCAAATTAAACCCAAATCCTACCCACGATAGAAAGAATTGTTAAGAGAAATTAGGTTGCTTTCAGATTACTTAGACCACTAATAAGAAAATATTAAAAATGTTATAACTGGACCATGCATGTCACATTAAAATCTGGTTAACCAGGAAACCAATCTGGAAATATGAAAATATCTCTCAGCATATAGCAGAATTCTTTTGCACTAAAGTGAAAAAGTATCAATAAAGCGAACATTCTTACACAATCTCAAATATTGCTGCGGGAGGTGAGTAAGGAAGATGCCAGGGTTCTCTAAATGTATTGGGCCCCATAAAATACATCCTATGTACGTGACCCTGAGTTTCTTCTGCCTTAGCACCACGAACCTGGAAAATAAAAGACACAACTTGGACCATAACTTGACCATGCCATGGCTGTATTTACACTGCAGGAAGTAGCATATGCACACCTCGGATAATGAAAGAAGATAAGGAGAACGTTGATCATCGTGATGCACAATCGAGTTTGCTCCATCATAAGAGCATCCTGATCCAATAAGTTTGATTCTGAGAGAATTCAATGCTAGAGCTAGGACCATGACAACACAGAACAATAGAAAGGCAAAGGGCCAGGGGCCCCCAAATGTATATATCAGCTCCTCAAAAGGTGTGTAGCACTTTAGCGTCCTATATTTGTCAGATATGCATTTATAAGGACAATTTGACTGGGTTACTCCACCTGCAGAAAAATAGGGCATATTAAAGAAGTAGATCTAAACTTATGAAGATATATTCAATGAACAAATGCATCATATTAATCGCAATACCTCTTACATAAATAAACATAGCACGAGTAGGAAGTTGTTCAAGAGAACAAGGCTTGCAAAGACTGGGATCTGATCCTTCATCATCTTTATATGTTCCGACAGGGCATTCCTATAGTAAAGACAAAGTATAAGGATGTTTAAAGACCATGATATAAAGACTATAAGTAGTGAAGTAGGTAGGCTACAATCAGGATAGATGTACCATGTGTGGTTCTATAGGTTAGGATGGGGACTTATTTCTTGCATTGTGATTTAGAAAAGATGTCTTTTATTGTACCCTTTATTCACACGATCAATTGCTATTTATTCTAGACAACTAACCTGAGTACCGACATTCCCAATCAAGTATGATTCCAAAATTTACCTCTACCATCTATCAAGCCTCTCAGGAAGACTACAAAGGAGTCACACAAGGCAGCTACAGAAGAATGATTATTATCATCACATCTCCAATCAATGGTGCCACCATCAATTGGATCAGTATTGGATCAGGAGCAATTCCACTTTTCTAAGTTATAAAGGTGAACTTACTATAAGGTGAAAAGGAAGACAGTCAACCACAATGGAGATATTCATGAAAAAAAGAAATGAAATGTCCACCACATTAAGGAGTGCTTTTGTGTTGCATCTGTCATTTCATACTTTCACACAGCCCAAAGCTATAGGAGAAAAGGGAGAACATGGCACATACTGTACAGAATGTACCATACAAGCCTTTAGGGCACTTCTTTCCAGTAATTGTGCCCTTCTCCCCATGAAGACCAGCTCCACTCCCAGCACCTCCACTGGAACAAAATGAACAGGTTTGTTATGTTGCTACATATGCAATTTTTTCATTCAAATGCCTGCATTTTCTGCTTTGGTTATCATTGCCCCTACATACCATTAAAGTAGGAAATGACAGTAATATTGAAATTCTAGATGCTTATCCAGAAAGAATTAAATAAGCACATTAAGTACATATAGAAGTACCCAGCTAGCAAACTAAGGACCACATAAGAGCCACATCATGTTTGAATTCAAAAATATAAAAATGCTGCTAGATCATATGCTCTCTGGTATCCCTTCCGTAGGAATTTCCAATGAAATCAAAAAAGCTATAGGGAATAAAAGATAATGAACGTAATGTTGGCCAAATGAATATTCATGTCCGAAGACACACCAATTAAAAAAAGAACAACAATTTCGATGGAGATACTAGAAAGTTCGAAGCCAGCACAGATTCAGTTAGAACCAAAGCAAGCAGAGTTGTATACCCATGCAATATCATGAATATTTGCATACCTGTAGTTGATTGCACCATTGACAAATGCAAGTGGAACATATTCCTCTCCAGCTGCTATCTTAGACCAGTGAAAATGAATTCTTCCACCCCCACCACCCCCACCACCCAAAACACCACCATAGCCTCCGACAGCTGATAAAGAGGAGTTTTCTACAAGTGAAACTGATTGAAGGAAAAGAAGGATGGTCCCACCAGAACCTCCACCAAGTCCACCTATTAGAGTACCGTTACTATTATGAGTTGACTTATGACAACTTTGGCCATCAGCACTGATAAACCCATAATTATCCAGACTGAGAAGTGGCCACTGCCTAGACCCAATCACTACAATAAAGCATAAACAGGAAGACAGGTTATTATAGTACCATACTCCATTTATAGGAAAAAAGATAATAGAGCCATCGATTTAAGATTATCTCATGCATATCCATATCTCATTAGTTCATTATATTTCATTCGTCAACACATAAATTACCACAAGAAAATCACACGTTTGCAAGACTAAAATATAACAGCTACTTAAAATACTAACCTATTAATCCACCACCAGCCACATATCCGTCAGACTGATTACGACCCTCGGTTCCGCTACCCAATTCACAAGGAAGATCAGCGCTGCCATATCTCTGACCACCTTCACTAAGGATCCCATTGAAAATTCCAGATCCCCCTCTCCCACCATGCCCAGCACCACCACCAGCTCCATTTGAGTAATTTCCCTTACCAATACCAGTCTTACAACCTGGACGGCATGCCATATAAAAAATTAATAATAATAATAAAAAGAAAAACTCAATCTCATATATATAACTGAACTTGAAATGCAACGATAATGCATTAAACTGGAAGGCAGCATTTAGAATCCAACTAACATTCAGCATGACATCAGATTGTAGAATATATGTACCTAATTCTGATGCAGTTATCATGCCAACAGTGTCCACGATAACAGTTCTTGCCCTGTGAATGTGAACAATACTTCCCTTAATAACCCCACTAACCAGAATATCCTCAACACGACAAACCTGTAAATATAAAACAGTCAGAATAAGTAAAAAAGTTGCATGAAGAATTGCTATGTGCATACGTAATGCTATTATCTGTTCTTTTATTTTCACTGTTTGATTATTAAATTCTCAGTTGAATAGAGAGGTCTTTCTCCTTACAAGGAAGAATTGTCTAGGATAACGCAGTACAACGCTCTTAGGCAGGAGAGAGTTCCTCTCCTGATTGGTCTATGTTTCCTTTTCATTCAGTTATTCGGTGATATTAAATTAGGGTTATTTTTAGTGACTAGTTCTTCTCCTTTATTCTAACAACAACATCCACAAGAATGCAATGATCTAGTGATTATGCTCCCCCAAAAAAGAAAATGGAAGGAAAAGGGAACATGAAAATACTAAACATTTTCAAGAGAAATGTGAATTCTTAAGCCTCTAAATAAATTCTTTGAAATTATAGTTATACCATGCTAGTACATGGAAACAAGAGATACTTTCAACTATATCCATGGCACCAAACAAGAAAGTTTCTTTAGATTCCCCCTCAACTACATGGCTAAAGCTTTGGAGCAAAAGCATCCAAAAGATTTATCAATTAGCCCACAATGCTTTAAATAAAGTAATTAAAAAAAAAAAACACTTTCTGCAAAAATAATATAAACACTACATATATAAGATTATTTTTAATTTCCTTGATGGTTAGATAAACTCTCAAAGAGAGGCAGAGGGCATTTACAAAATATCTGACTTACTTGCATGGAGAAGGACAGTGTGTAATTGACATGACAATCATCTGGTGGAGTTATGAGATCCATTGGGCATGTTGGACTCTCACAAAGAGATTTAGTCACCCTGTTTCAGGTGAACAGAAGATGATGTCATTTGTTCATATAGAAATATAAAAAGAAATCATTATGTTTATGGTATTACAGATGTCCGATCTACTCACAAGCCTGTACTATCATCATCATCCAAGGGAGCTTGAAGTAAAGAACCTGGACCAACCTACCAAATGAAAGTTTTGTGATATAAGAAAGATGTTTGAAGGTCCATCAAGCAAAGCACAATGACAATCAACAAAAACGAGAGAGCACCAAAAAATGGAGAATGTTGTCAATTTCTAAACCAATGAGAGGGCTATATTTTATCATTTTCTGATGCAAAGACAACTGTTTATTCTACGAAGAGAAAAAAGTACATGTCAACTCCTGTGGAGAGAACTTAAGACTTTGGTTTCATGTAACTGTCAAATTAACCTCTCTAGGGCTACATTTTATCCTTTTTCTGATGCAAGGAAATTGTTTGTTCTACGAAGAGAATAAGGTACATCTCAACTCCTGCAGAAAGAACTCAAGACTTCAGCATCATGTAAATGTTAATTTTGCGAAAAAAGCTTAGACTTCTGGTATCTAAAGGAACAGTTAGCCAAAGTCAGAAAACCGATACATATAGTGAGTAAGCATTGAAGTTCTATTCAAGCATTCTATAATAACAGTGTTGTAAGAACTCAAAGCACAGAGATGTCTTAATTGTGAGCATATGTAAGAACAATTTATACAGCAGCAATATAATAAACAAAATGTATTGCCCTGATTTTAGGGATCATCATTTACGGAACAAAACTTGGAGAAGGAATAAATAAGAGAAGTTTCTTCTTTAATTGATAACTTACAGTAATATTGTAGAATAGCGACAACGATAACCTCTGGCCTTTGATTGCATCACCTTCACCTGTCAGTTTTAAAAGTCCTTGCCCATATAGAGCCAAGTTTGAATTTGAACAGATCACAGAGTAGTCCTGCCACCAAAAGAAGGATGTAGTGAATTAAAGCCACATTAAAAACTATCTTCTAATGAAGACAGCATTTGCAGATTTTTTATAAGTAGATATTACCTTCAGAACAACGAGATTTCTGACCTCAAGGACTGATGTAGCAACATCAGCATTTTCTCCACCATCAACTTGGATTTGCGAGTTCAACATGAGTAACATTTTGACCGATACTCTAAGAGCTCCATAAACCTAGTAGTGGCAGAAATAAACAGAAATTATGAATATATGACTATGAAGTCTGGGATCAACAAAAATAATGGTTTTAAGACTAAAAGGGAGTTGTTTTTATTCTGGTCAAGAAACAATGTCATAACTCTTCTATGGCATAGGTCAAAAAAAACATTATATTCAATAGCATTTGGTTTTCCTCCCTTAATAGCTTTTAAAGAAAGAGTTGTAAGTCCGATTGGAGATGTGAAATAAGGCTAAAGTTTTATGGTTGACAGCCCCATTTTTCAGCTTCCCTTGTCAAGCAATGTACAGCTCAAAAAAAAAATCATCAACAAAATTATAAAATAAATTTAAGCAGAAAAATCAGAGAAGCTAGATAAAGAATTCTTAGTGTACACTGAAGCATTTTCTGTATCCTTTGTATTGCACATCTTATGGTATACATGTATACACTTCTCGATAGATAACAAAACTCCTATGGTACACATGTATATACTTCTATGGAACTCTTGAGCCATAATAGCCATCCCTTACTTGAGAAATATGTTTTGGGTGATCAATCAAACTTTAGTAATACTTGAAACATGGTCTTTAAAGAAAGCGTAATATATTGATGATTCCTGAGAATATATAAATTTCCACAGCTCCATGGGGTGCAAACCCCATGGTCTGGTTTTAACCAATCTTCTATGCTACATCAGAGACCCTGATGCCAATAAGACATTGAACTAATCAACAAAAAAACTTCATTATCATGGTCTTGAGTCTGAGCCATCTCAATAGGGCACTCATTTGTTTGATATCCTTCTTATAAAATTAAAATCCAATCAAGGCTTTGCTTCCAATTTATTGGCAAGCTAATAACCCAACATTCTAACTAGCAACTGATAGGAGCTGTTCCCATTGTCCTCCACTAATGGTACGAGATACCAGTGATGCATTTCTATTGGTTCATCTGATGCTTCAAGTCAGACAATTTAACAGCACAATTATTTCCATTTATATTGTGCTGGACGAACTTCCTGCAACACAATCTAATGAACGTTCATAAAAAACGAAATAAAATTAATAAATGGAGCTCCATACTAAGTCTTTGTATTGAAAACTTAGGACTCTTTTTGAATATGCTAAAGGGGAAGATGGATAAAAAGAACCTTTTCTAAACATAGTTTTCGGTATGTCCACTATAATTCCCAAGAATTATGTTTGCTGATGTCACTCTTAAAATTGATTACTCCAGTTTAACTGGAAACTTCAAATGGTAGCAGTCAATTTCTCGGATACTAGAGCAGTATGTGGTTTGACCACCAAAAATAAACAATCTCACCAGACCTTCAAACAGAATCTTGAACGAAAATCTATTAATCCAGCCATGTTGCACCTTATAGTAGGGGTTAATATGAAATAATGAGATCTGTAAATTTTGATTGCCCCCAATGTTACCAGATATGAGGATCAAGATATCACTAAACAGATTTTAAATAACCAACAACAATATTTACTTTAGCTGAAGGCTACCACCCACTTCATACCAACAAATAATTTCCCTTTCACAAAACATTATGAACTCGAACATGTTGCACTTTAAGGTTGAGGTAAATCTGAACTAACCGGATCTGCTTCCCCCCAATATTTCGAGATAGGAGGATCATGAAATCACTCAATGGAACTGAAAAAACTAACAACTATCGAGTATAACCAATGGCTTGCGCACTTCATGCCTTACAGTACCAATAGTTTCCCCTTCACAAATAAAGTTGCCTCCTTATACTCTTTCATTTTAGTATGAACCAGGAAAGATATATGTCTAAGAGAGCTGTTTTTACATGTAAAAATCATCAAGCACAGAGCTTATATTTCCAAAACTATCCTTGTTAGTACTGTAAAACTATAGACACTGAGAGACAGGCAAATAGTATAAGAAAAATATTCTACCTTTATAATGGAATCACTCATTAGAAGTTCCTCTGCAACAAGTTCAAATTCCGAGACAGGATAGTCAGACAACCCAAAAATAATGCTGCTTTTACAATACAAGCTTATCTGCCCTCTCACCTTCAAATGGAAAGTTCCAAAAAAAACATCAAGGGTTATTCCCAACAAAGATAAAGTACAGTTCAAATGTTTGCATAGCTTATTGAGCAGCAACTGAAACATTTGGTTACTTTCAAATGTTTGCATAGCTTATTGAGCAGCAACTGAAACATTTGGTGCAGAAGAAAAGAAAAAAAAGCAGTGAAAACAAAAACCAAATAATGACCAGTCAAAAGGTCAAAAGTAGGAAATCTCACTAAACAGTAAATTAAAAGAACAGTATTAAAGACTGTGCAGCAGAGATTCAGTAATTGTACTTAAATTGATCGATTACTATAATTTAAAAAGCACCACAGATTTTCTAAACTTGCAAATGCCATTTGTGGCAACAATATGCATTTGCAATCTCCAGTGACAACGGTCCCAAATGCTTATGCACAGTAACCTCAGGAACCAGCTGGCTGTCTTAGATAGACCTGAATGCTTTTCAACACATAGGTGGATATTTTACAGAATATGTTCTGACTTCTGGAATTGCAGCCACATTATTGTTGAATTGTTGAATAGTACATAAGTATCAATTAATCAGCAGTGACTCACATATTCACTATAAATACAACCAAGCAATTCACACATACATTAGAAATACAACCAAGAGTCATAGACCATTACAATTCATAGTCCACATCATTGAACACAAGAGTCAAAATATGCACATATGCATAGTAGGGTGTTCACAGTTTGGTTGATAGACGCGCAAAACAAACCTTTATGTAGGGAAAGGAGGTTATTGTACTTATAGTTTTCAGTTGTGATGATATAACTATTTCACTATTGTCTGAATTCCACTAAGAAAGGTTCCTCCACATGCTGCATTTTGTATAGCATTAAAGGCTGAGTACTCCATTGTTTTTCTCATAAAATATTAATAACTGCTGATATGCTCAAAGATCATGGCCAGTTAACTTTGACTAGACTGATGAACATTGACCTGTTATTTTAGAAATCTCAAAGGTCTAGGATTCTAAACATTCATTAGTGACTGCATAGTTGGAAATGTCTCTAAATGATGCCAACATATCTGCGTGCATGTATTGTGTCTGCAACAATTTCTTAAGGAAATACTTCCTATATGTGTCAGAGATACACAAGTCAAACTTTTATATAGGAAAAGTAGATGATTGTAGACCTGAACTCTTGTCCAGAGGAGAGGCACTAAAACTTTTGCATTGTTCTCAACATAAACATTTGTCCACAGTGGGCTTGTAGAAAAATCCAATAAGGGAGTTTCAGTTTCTGTTGTCAAGTTGTCATTGCCAACGCGTAAGCTGAGTACAGATGCATCGAAGTAAGTGCCAGCTGCACCAGAATTCCCATCACACCCAACACTAAAACCACCTGCCACAAAGAAGATAGATCATACACAAGGTTAACCCTTGCAACAAACCTATGAAGATGAAAATGATATGAATATGGATAACTTTTTGTGGCAATATTTTGACATAATTTGTACTAATTCTGCTTACAAACATCGTTTAGTTTACATAACCTCCATAATGTGGAAAAGCACTGAACTCCAATAAAATGACTGAAACAACATCTATAAAACACAAAGGCATCATATAGTATACAGCTCCATGATTCGAGCTTTAAAAGCAGAGCCCATTAACATAACAGATAGAAATACTAATGGAAGTTATAACTATGTTTTATACCCAATACAGTAGGATGAAACTAAGGGGTGGCTTGATTTCAGCTTCTAACCTCTCTTTTCAATCTTTTACTACGAGAAACACTCAGAACATATAATCTTATAGTTTAAAGGTGGGGCCCATTAACTATCTTTTTTTAGCCTATACCATCAATCTCAATCCTAAATCATCATTTAGGCGGAACTCACCACTTGAATATTCTTCTTTTCATAACCTCAAATTCAAATTGGACCGCAACATAAAAATATAAAGCAAAATCAGTTAACCAGACACTTTTAAATCAAACTTGTAACTCTAATAGGTCAACATCATCCATCCAAACATGTAACTTATTCCCAGAAAGAAACAAAAACACTTCTGGAAAATCAATACACTTCATAAAATACAGTAATAATTCTGGAAAATGGAAATAGAGGCAAAAATGAAACCAAACTAGCCCATCACATACTCGATACCTAATCCTCTAGCATTTAAACCTATCTCATTTGATATAGGTATTTAACTCCAAGGTTTGTTCATATATCATAACTTTGACTAAAATTTTGATTATTACAACACTCTATGCGTGATGAAGATTTTATGCCACTCATAGGCATTTACCACTAGCAGAACCAGGGATTTTCAGGCTGAGAAAGTTGTTGCCGAGGATGCAAGGGTTGCACTTCGAGAAATAAAGCCTAAGTGTGTCACATCATACAAGGTCCTAAAGTAAATTATATTGTTACAGTGTCAATGGGTCATAGTGTAAATTCTCTTGTTCTTCTAGATAATGAAGTTATGCATTAGATTGTTTGTCTTCCACGTTTCGTTGCAAGTATCCAAGGTCACCTTACATTTTTTGACTTGGTGTTATTAGATTGTGTATCTTTAATACCGATCGATTTCCTGCAGTAGCTGTTCCCTGCTCTATTCTCTGCAGTATTTATCTTTATTGTTAATTAATTGTTTAGTTATTTATTTTTGCTATAAGTGTAGTTAGTAGAGTGTTAGAGATAGAGTTAGAATTGGTTTAGGAGCCTTTATTTAATTGAGAGTCTTATTCAAGTAAGAGTCTTATTAGTCGAGTTCAGCAGTTTGTGTGGCCTTTTCGAAAGAGTGGCCTCTTAGGAATTTTATCTTTTCTTTTATGATTATGTTCTATCTTTTTCTTTTCCTGCAACTTGTTCAATTCCAGCAGCCTCTACTGCCATCATCTCTAATAATCTTCCACATTTCATAGTAAGTATCCAAAGTCACCTTACATTTAGCCTTCATTACCACTACCCTTCCTTCCCCATGTTTGCTTATGTTATTTAATCTCAAGACATCAATGGGTGCAATATTCAAGCATGACTTTCCATTTGGCCCTATGCGAAAGGCTCAATGGCTGATTCTAAGAATGAATCCAACAATAGGGAGGTTAAGTCAACATTATTTGAAGCAACGATGAAAATAATATTACTAATGTTACATCTTAGTTACATTACAATGGAAGATACATTACTTACATGGTCAAGTCAATATGAGTATCTAAGATATATTATATTGGTACCAGAGTCTTCAAGGTTTTCTGTGTCATGATGATATTAAAATTGTTCTAGAATCTTCTTTTGTATATTCCATGTTTATAAGCTATCAAAGCGTAAAGGGGCTTGCAATTACTGGTGCCTTCTAAAGGTCAAAACGAGGAAACTGTTTCGGTTGAGAGTAATTCGTCATTGTCGTGGATGATCAAATTCTATTCTTCAATGTTAATAAACAAAGAAAAAAAAAAGAACTTATGATAAACAATTCCAATCTATAAGTGGTGTACTGTTGAAGAATTTCTATAAGAGTATGTAGATTATTTTGATCTAATTCTTATTTAATGGACAAAGAAAACTGAAATAGATAAGCTAAAAATGCAAGGCAGGCATGGTACCAGCCCATCCATAATAAAAGACTAGGAGCTGGAGGATATAAGATAGTAGAAGTAGCAATAATTAACAGTAATTGCAACTGTTGGTAGTTTCAATAGTAGGTAAATTCACACTATATTGAAAAAATTACCCTGCAAATGTGGGATGGAAGTAAGAAATTTTTGGTGCAGAAGAGTAAAGCATTAGCAAATGATTTTGCTTAGGGGTCTATTACTCGAAATATAAGGTGAGCTAGATTAGCACTAACCGTGCACTGTAATTTTTACATCTTCTTGCTTGCTGTAGCAGTTAAGAGATATCCGTCCACCTCCACCTCCACCCCATCCCTTCCCACCAGCTGCACTTATGAGACCAAATCCCCTCCTGTTCGGTGATATCACATTATTTAACTTACTCAAAGTAGTTCTGTGTTAAAGAGTAGCAAGAACGAGCACCATGGGAGAGACATATCCACCTCTGATCTATCGAGATGCAAGAAAATCATAATAGTATAGTTCACCCAGTCTAGTTTTAGCAGATCAGACAAGAAGATGAAGGCCTACCGGATTCAAGGTTTTGGCCCTGAAAGTCAATGCTTCAACTCAAAAGGCCACATTAACTCAACTGTCACAGGAAATGTGATCTGGAAAGAACAGATACATGTTCACACTAAATTGCGATAGATCTTGCACAATATCGTCTTTACAAATTACAAAATCAGAAGTCACATACAGACGGTAAAGGTAGTGGCTTTCAGTTCCGACGAGTCTTTTCAATTCTCTACAACCCCATTACAAAATATGAACAGGCAAAAGTTTTCCAAAAAAAAAACAGTTTATAAAATTGTACATGTCCAGGACAATTAGTTTCACCTAATCTTTTATGAACAAAATTAATCAGTACGCTGTTTATAATTGACATTAAGGAACCATTTCAGATATCTATTCAGCAAGGATCCAGGTTATCATTTTATTACTATAAGGGTTAAGCTCTGCGCAAGTGTGGCATTGCAGTAAACAATTCAAGCGGGAGGTTACTCACAGCTTCGTAGCTTGTATTATGATACTCCCACCAGATCCTCCACCCCCAAGTGATCCTCCATCTCCACCTTCAGCAGATACTGATCCATTCATGTAGAGAGTATCAGTTATTTCAAGCCATACACGTCCACCGCCACTTCCCCCAAACTTATGGTTTTCAGATGTACCACCACCCTTGCTACCATAAGCCCATGGGCGAGACAAGGTAGTCCATGCATAAACATCACCGCCCCAGAAGTTCGAGAAGTTGGTTTTCAAACAGGATGCACCACGTCCACCATGCCCTCCGCCAGCTCCATCATAGCCAACAGGTGTTCCACTAGTCTGAGGAGGTGGCGACCCACCCAATGATGATGTATTTAGAGAAGAATTAGGCTCCATAGTCAAATTGGCAGCAGAAAAAAACACAGTGCCAGCAACTACAGTTGCATTATGACCAATTTTTATAGTGCCAGATAAATTGAAAATTATTGCACAACCTTCTACTGGACAAACAATTTCTACATGAGGAAGTATCTCTAGATTCCCAGCACCAACTACATATATGTTCGAACTCCTATACAGGTTTGAATTGAGAAGACAGGTATTATTAATATCAAATGACCCAACACCCTTCAAGTCCTCACAAGAAACAAAATCATCTTCTTCCCTTGAAAATCTTGATTTTTGTAATCTGATAATAGAATTGGTTTCATTTGCACCACCTAAAAGTGAGAGACCGTGATCTGACACTCTGTCCGACTTGAGGACATGTCCTTCAGTCCACACCAAGCTGTGAGAAAGAACATGTACCCAAAAGTATCCACACAAAACATACCAGCAGATATAATACCAACTTTTCAGTAGAAGCATGACCATCCAATGAAAAAATGTGTCGATATTGATTAACACATTAATTAGCCAAAATTGCTACAAGAATCAATCTTTATCGCTGCTACTTAGAATCAATCAAGTCACTGCTGAATCAGAAAAATAGATATTCCACAATCACCGCACTCCAAGTAATCTTGTGCACTGGCTCATCAATTCATGTGAAACATTTCCTGCAGTGATCGCATCTCAAGTATTAGCCATTGAAATCAAGTATTAGACTTACCAAGCACACATTTTTTCCACCAATTGGTTAGTTTATCACCTTATGAGGGTAACTTAAGACACTAAATTCAATTTTCCCCAAGATATAAAATAATCAATTTCTTTTTATAATCTCGAAACAACTCATAATTCTACAGATAAAATATGTGGAATAAAACTAAAGCAAGTAAACATAGTATCCGTAACATCATAACAGTCACCCATCCGCACAAGTAATGCAGATTGAAAGCGCGCGAGAAAGGGTACTAAAACACGCATGCATAAAATCACGCAATCACATTTGCTGTCCAAAGCTCAAACAAACTCAATTATCGTCGAACACTTTACATACTCTAATTTAACCACATGTATACTTCAATCTCGCAGATACCGCCACATGTAATCATAAGTACACAGAAGATTGAGTGCTCAGAGCTGAGAACTGAGAGAACGGAACTGACCAGAAAAAAAATCAATCAATGTATCAATTCCGAGCACAATTTAAACTCTGAAACACGCCTCAAATTTCCCCGTCCGAAAATAAAAGTATATTAGCTTCTGAAGTCAGCGTCGCGCCTCTCCTTCTCAATGAAGATTGATTGAATTTTAGGTGTAATGTAATTATAGGGTAAGAAGATTGACTACAGTTCGAGAATGGTGGTGGTGGGGAAGGGTGATGATGGCGACAGTGATGGCGAAAGGGGAAGGGGAGTTGTTTTAGTTGGGAGTCGTAAGCAGAGTGGGAGTGAGAGAGTGGAGTAAGAGAGAGAAAGAGAGGCAAAATACTTGCATCGCTGGATTCCGGTTTGAGATCTATCTGCTGAGCTGTACTCGCTCCATGTATTTTAGTAATCAAGATTATTTTATTAAAATTATTAATTACAAAGAGCCTATCTTCTAAGACCATACAATCGCACCTCAATCTCAAAAAATTCAGTTTCAAATCGGTCATAACTTTATTATTTTCATTTCATTATTTTTTATTATTTTTAAATTTTATATATTTTTATTAAAATTGAGATATTTATAAAATTTAATCAAATGACTAAAAAATCGAAAAGTACTTAATTAAATTCTGAAATTTATTTTTGATAAATGTTTTGCTTCTATATATATATATATATATATATATAAACCAAGAGTTTTATTTTTGCGTTGTACATATGTTTCAGAAAACTAGATAATAAAATTAAGATGTGGATCTTTATTACCATGTATGATTTCTTAATACTCCATTCGTCCATTAAAAATAGTCTCATTGGTGGACGGCACGAATTTTAATGTATAATTAGTAAAGTAAGAGAGATAGAGAGAACAAATAATTGGAGAGAGAAAAAGTTGTTGATAAAATAGGAGAGAGGGACAAAAAGTGGTTGGAGAGATAAAAAGTGGTGGATTTTAGTAGTATAAATTGTAAATAGATTGATGTTTAGAGTTGTTGTGTTGTGAGGAATTTTTTATAAATAAAATATAACTATTTTTGGTGGACGGACCAAAATGGAAAAGCATGACTATTTTTTATGGATGGATGTAGTATTATGGAGTTTCCAGCACAAATTAAGGTATGGAGCTTCAATAATGCCCTTAGAATAGATTCTTTTAATTATTATCCAAAAATTCAAGTGACAGCCCAAGACCAAAATACTGAAGTCCACATATTTAGGTCTAACTCAAATCAGCCAAAGTTACGAGGCCCGCATGACATAGCCCTTCTCTTTCCCTCTCCATCGTTCCCTTCAGACACAACAAAAAATTATAAATTAGCAACTCTCTTCTCGTATCCCAAAATCCTTTCTCCTTATTTGAGCACATGAATTAGTTTACATTGTAAGAAAAATCAGTTTCTGGTGGGCCGACGCCAGCCGCCGCAGCCGGGCGTTGCACCCACTGCTAAAATCTCGAAGACCGGCCACCGCAAGTCGCCACCAATGCTGCAACCGAGCGGCGACCACGTTTTGGATGAGTTTTACGGCAGGAATAAGGATGCTCTTCAATTTTATCATCAAATTGATTAATTAATATCAAGATATAAGATTTTCCTATTATAACGAGTTGTTCAAAAGGGCTCCCCGTCCTTCCATCAAATATTCTATTTTTTTGGCTAAAGACTTCCTATTTTTATGAGGCAATGTGTCGACTCTATTACATGCCCGAACAAACATTAACATGATCTATAATTTTACTGCATAAAAGCAGTTGGGTTCAGGTATGAGTTCAATGTGGCCCATTAATATTTTTTTTAATATTTGAAGTAAATTATTATGGAAATTCATTTTTTTGCTTTTTGAGAAATCGTCATAGAGTTTTAGCGCTTTTATTAACAAATATTTTGGTATTTGTAGCAATTTAGTTTCTCACTCACCTTTATAAAAAGAATTCAAATCATCGCTCTTTCGGCGCCAAAATTATGACGTGGCACATCAAATGGTTAGGTGTTTTTATTTTGGAAATTAGATTGGATAATGTGAGTTGTTTGTGGCTTTGGCTGGTTTTTCTTGTGACAAAATTAAATTTTGAATTGAATGATGTATGATGTATGATCGATTTATGTTTTGACAAATGATCATGATTGTAACGCCATCATCTATTGTTGACAACGTACCCTACCAAAATTCTATTTCTTTGATTATTTATATATTATAATAAAAAAAAAATACATAAAAGCAATTGTCAAATAAAGGGATATTTCAAAGAAGCCAACTACATAAGAGATCAATCAAGGGTGCAACTCTAAGCTAATGACCAACCGACCAACCGATAAATAGCAAACTAAAAATCGTTATATTCTGGTTTTCTGTGGAACAAATCCGAGGTTTGAGAGTTTGAAGTATAAGGTTGCAGATCATGAAAACAACAGGTCAATAACAACTCAGATTCAAACTGAAATATCAGGCCACGTAGACCATATTAATACTGGGCTCTCGAATGACTCTATTTAATCTGCGCATATAAATACAAGACTTTCAAGCATTCGGGGTTACCAAATTGCCGCGAATTCAAACTTTCAAGTTTTCAAAATAATCAAAGTCTCAATAACTCTAGCAGCTAAGTAACAGAAACGAAAACCAACTGTCATGTGATCATCAAGTTTTTACTTGTGATTCATATACACTTTCCTTTGTCTAAGTCAAATGTTGTAAACATCAACAACTTAGATATTAGAAAATTGATACTAAACTCTGTTTTTCACTATAAAGTTTGCTCTTTAGTTGGAAACAAATCTTCAGTCAAGCTCTGGTTTTTCCCATACCTTAGACCATCGTTAACGCGGCCGCAAAAGTGGAGAAAAGGGCGGCGGCTGTAATATCCCTAAAACGGCCCTAGTTGAAATTATGAATTTCCGTTGCGATAAGATCGTCGAATAGGGGTTTTCGGCGATTCTCCGAGACTAATTAATAAAATAAATCAAGATTGTAACATC